>CM037853.1:226610232-226917657 GCA_021234595.1 Delia radicum | reverse complement strand
AATGAAAAATCAATGATTTTAAAAGAAACATGTACAATTTTTTGGTCCCGCCGGTATTCAAACCCTTACCGCAAGAATATCAGAAGACAGCTCTAACGACTGAGCTAACGAGACATATAATACTTGATAGCTAAAAAAGTAAGTAAATGATAACTGCTGGGTAAGATTTGATGGCATAAGAAATAAAAAAAATCAATTTTATATAAAAAAATATTAAAAAGTATAACAAAATCACAAAAAAAATGGTTGCCTTAAACCGCGCTCGTACTCGGAAACTTCTGACTACAAACATTTTTAAAACAAAGCTCATTATTTTTATAAAAAAAAGCTTTACCAGTGATTAAACTTTTAAACTGTTGATAATTTCTGACTGGATAGCACTGTGAAAACACTTTTTCCCAATGTTGTCATAGTGGTCTCAACCAATTCTTACCAATGGTTTTTTCTGTAGAACACTACAAAACAGATACTAGCAAAACGCTTTTTGGAAACGCTGGCAAAGCATCTTAAACAAGTGTTCTGCCAGTAGTTTACTTACAATTTTTCGGTTAGCCAATGGCATACCAGTGCTTAATTTATTGTACCACTCTCAGTTTCTGACTGGGATGTTAATAAAACTACAGGTTGGGACATTACCCTAACAAATTAAATATTTAAATTACAAAGATTATTTTGGCTGAAAAAATAATTGGGGTTTATCAAAATTCAATGTAATTTGAAAAATTTCGTATCCCGGAACAGGGGATTTTTCATTATCTACCAATATCCATTTGTGTATTAGTTTAAGTATTTATTAATTGATTCATTGCATCTTATCTAATTTTGATCATCTTTTATGCTCTTTTTTTTCAAGTTTGTCTGTTTATTTATTTACTTTACTTATTTTTCTCTGAAATTTATTGTTTCTGTATATAATCACCCTCTATTAACCACTATTTTTTAAGCTAAATCCCGTTAAAAACTGTACATTTTACATTTCTCAAAAAAAAAAAACTTGAAAAAAAATCCCAGAAAATGTTCTGTTCCAAAGAATAGGTTATAGAAGAGCTAGTTTACAGTTAAATTCAGTGAAACGGGTTCCGAAACTAATTCCATGGAATTTTTTTTTTTTTTTTTTTTTTTAAGTTTTCTAAATAAATTTTATTTACAATTTAATTCATTACAATTATTTTGCCCCAGCGCCTTATAGGCATTATTGAGGCGAGTTGGCAAGAATTAATAATACTAAAAATTTACATTTGTTGAAATAAATTCATTTGTGAAGAAAATAATAATTAATAAAGAAAAAAAAAATATATTATATTAAAAGTTCATTTAAATGTTGCAAATGTGTTCTTTTAGTAAATTTTTAAAGATAGAAATTCTAATTTCGTTTTTTAAATTTGAGGCAAGCTGTTAAACTCACGGCTACCTATAAAATCTGCTCGCTGTTTAGTTGTTTCCAACCTACACCTGGCTACTCTTAAGTTTCCATTGCTTCTCGTATTTATTATATGATCATTTCTTGTAAACTTATTGTATGATGACCAATATTGTTCAAACACTTAAAGACGTATAATAAAAGTTGCATTTTGTAAAGACCATGTATGGGTAAAATTGACTGGCATTTATTAGTGTATAAAGAAATTGTTGGGTATGTTATTGGAAGATTGAACACCACCTTCAGTTACTTTTCTTATAACCATATGAAATGGCTAGATAATTTAAATGACTTTGAACAAGGGCGTTATAAATTAAAAGTTTAGTATCCTTACTAAATTTGTTCTTAAATTTGTATAAAATGCCGACAGCTTGGGATGTTTTTGTCCGTAGATACTGCAAATGTTGATCCCAAACAAGATTGCTTCTAATGTGTATACCTAAGTATTTTATGGAATCGACCTCGCTAATCTCACTACCATTCACGTTGACAGAAAAATGATTACTATGCCAGCCAGGCTTAAATCTCAGCATCTTCGTCTTATTGGCATTCAAAACGAGCTTATTTATTCGAGCAAACTCACAAATTAAGGCTGCATCACGTTCCATGTAAGCCTTGACCACCGTTTCGTATTTGTATGGATAAAACAAACAAATGTCATCAGCATACATAAATATTTTTCCAGTGAGGCCAAGATTATGTAAGTCATTAATAAAAATGGTAAATAATAACGGTCCAAGCACACTTCCTTGAGGCACTCCATGCAAAACAGGCCGTGAAGAGCTTTCGGAACACCCAATATGAACAAATTGTTTCCGGTTAGTTAAATAGCTTTTCAATAAAAGAAGATCTCTTCCATAGAAACCATAGAATTTTAGCTTTTGCAGTAAAATATCATGATCCACGAGGTCAAAAGCTTTACTGAAATCGTAAAAAATTCCAGCTACACCATTTTGGCCTTCATCTAAACTTTTACAAATAAAATGTATGACGTTTACAACTGCTTCCTCAGTTCCACACCCCTTTCTGAATCCATATTGAAAATCACTTAGTAATTTATTACCATACATATACGATTCAATTTGATTATATAAAATTTTTTCAAAAACAACGTCAATTACTGACAATACAGCTACAGGCCTATACATATCAGCTTTTGTTGCGTTTTGATCTTTAGGAATCGGAGTTACTTTATGAATTTTTAGAATATTCGGGTACGTACTTCTATTTACCACATTATTAAAAATTTTCACAAGAACTGGTGTTAATTCATTCACGCACTTAATTAGTACCTTCGGTGAAAACATTGTCGTGACCAAAACTTTTATTTGGTGTTAAATTTAATATAATGTTCCTAATCTCATCCTGTGTTGTGTACTGGAAATTAAATCTTGTCATAACTCGACATAATGTTCTTAACGAATTGAAAGAATCTGCTTGTGAATATTGGATTTGTGCTCTTAAACTTGTAATTGATTGAATGAAATAGTTATTCAAAAATTCAGCTCGTTTTAAAATCATCACAAATTTCATTACCGCTTGCATCTTTAATTTGAACACACCGTTTCGAAGTTCTACCGAGACTTTCATTTATAAATTTCCAACTTTTCCGTGGATCTTCCTTTATATTCTCTAAATTACTTTTGTAAAAATTATTCAAACATTCACTACACGCTTTTTTAATTACGCCACTGATTCTTTTTAATTTTTCTGTAATATTTGCATTATTCGGCTTCTTCCTCCGCAATCTCAACAACTTTTTTTTATACAAAATTAGTTTTTGTAAATTTCCATTAATCCAAGGAGTAATTTCGTGTTTATAAATCTTTTTACATTTTTTACAGTTGTAGACTTTTTAACGGCATCACTCAGAAACATTATTAAGGTAGATGTATCAGTAGATGGATCACCCGATTCAGGTATCAAAGATAATTCAGTTTGAATCAAATTTTTAGCGCCATCGTAATCACAGTATTGTCGAGATTCTTCCCCAAATTGTTTATTGTATGTTTCTATTTCAATTCGACAAGATACAATGTTATGATCTGATAATTTACATTCAACAGATTCTATATACATTTTTTATAAACGTTGCTATAAACATGATCAATAGATGTACCACTTCTAGGCCGTGTTATCATACTGTGACAGTTCATAAAATCAAAATTTCTAAGCAAATCCTGCAGCTCCTCAGAATTATTAATGTTCAAAACATCAATATTGGAGTCCCCAACAAAAATACATGGATCACGGCCATAGCAACAAAACATGTTCTCCAAAAACAACAAAAAACTATTTGAGTCACATTTTGGTGATCTATAAAAATTGGTTGCAATGGAAAAAATTTTCTAGTTGCAAAAAATATTTCTGCGTTGTGTTCAAATAATAAGAAATTTAAAGAAATCTGTAAAATAAATAATGACGTTTTAGCTTACCTCTAAGTGAGAAAGTTTACACTTTCTTCCTTCTACTAGCAGAAATCTTAATCTCTAAATAATAAATTAAAGTTTCAGGTGGTGGCAACTAAGCAGTTTATAGTTATAAAGGGTCCTCCATCTAACGTTTTTTTTTTCAACTAGTGCTTATTTCGTGAATGGTAACACTTAGCTCATGTCTGATTTGACAGATAATTAGTTTTATCCTTCCGCTGAACGAATATGGTCCGTATGTTCGTTTTCTTGTGAAAAAAAGTGAAAGAAACTGGCATCCTCATCGATAAACCAAAGCGTGAAAAGCCAAAAACAGTGCGAACACCCGAGAATATTGCTGCTGTGGCAGAAAGTGTGCGTGAAGCGCCATCAACATCAATTCACCGTCGTTCTCAACAATTGAACATTTCGGAGACATCATTGAGACGAATTTTGCATAAAGACTTTGGTATGACGCCATACAAAGTCCAATTGGTTCAGGAGTTCAAAAATAAAAAAGTTATTTGGCGGACCCTTTATTATCTTCTAGTTGCAGAAGTTTCTATCACCTATTTTGTAACTCCTTGTAAGTGAGATTGGAAGTACTATTGCCCTTGTTAAAATTTAAATAAATTGAATTATTATAAAAAAGTTTTAACCAAAGAAAATTTTCTAGTCAAATATTATAACGCCTTTATTTACCCTCTCCTCTTAAAGGACTAATGCAATCATTTATAGTATGTACCCGATGGAAAAAGTTCCGATATGGGTATATAAAGTTATATAGTCATATAGATAATTTCATATCACAATATATCTTAGTTGATCCAAAAAATGGCATACATAACCTTATCTCATGTGATTCCATGGGATCTCATCTGATAAAATTTGATCCAAAAAATGGGTCTATCTAATTTGATCAGGTTATATATAATTTGATACAATTTGATATAACTTTATAAAATCCGCACTAATATTTTGATTCACATTTCAAATAACAATGAAAATTTAAATATAAATCAAAGAATTTTAAAATTATATATGATTTTAATTTGACTAATATGTGATGCCATATACAATTATATTTAAAAGTAATCTTTTTTCTTTCTTGTTTCTAGCATATAGTTATGTTTATATTTAATTATCAGAGAAGGCAAATTAACCTTTTTTTCATTTTTTATTTTTTTTCACTTTTTTATAATTGCTTTTTTACGATTTTCTGAACTTTGCTTTAAGTGCAGCTTTTCTCAGTTTTTACTTTTGCGTTTTTTACAATATTTTTTTGCTTTAAATACATTGAATTTGCCTTTTTTGTCTTTTCTGATAGTTATATATAAAGAGATAGATTTTTATTCTGTTAATTTCTACCATATATGTTTATATATAATTATATATAAAAATTATAGAATTTGTTTGATTTTATTGTATCATATATAAATATATATTTTTATATATAAAATATATAAAAAATGTCAATTCATATGTAACATAAGACATAATGGTATATGATGATATATAGCGCTATATTAGAAATTTTCGTAAAAATAAGTATGAGATGTAAATATATATCGTTACATTGGCCACATATATAATTATATATAGTCATACCAAGCTATATATGACTGTATATAACTTTTTATTCGGGTAGTTACTTTTTAACTGTCTCGTTGCTAATGATTTGTTTTTTGTATTTTTTTTTTTGTATTAAACCTGGGCTTTTATCAGCTTAATTAAGTTTTAAATTACATTTAATTTGTTGAATGTGATTACAATCACAATCACTCCGTTAATAAAAAAAAATATTTTATAATGGGGATTTTTTCTTGTTACTTCATCGTACAGATTATTGACGACTACTGGGGGTAAACCGTATGTAAATGGGTTATTGCCTTTGTGACAATGATGATAATGTTATTTATTCATTAAAAATATTTTATATTTTCTTGTTCACTATATAAATATAAAAAAAAAAATATTATACATTATATAATTTTATTAACTTTTTTTCTTCTTCTTGTTTATTTGCAGGTACGTGTTGAAATTTATATTAATAATGTAAAGAATATAATATTAACAAATTAAGCAATAATTTTTTAAAAGGTAAATAAAATTTATAATAAAACTGTATAAAAATTTATAAAATCTAAGGCGGTTTCCCATACACTCATAGAAATAAACCCGTAAAAATTGCAAAAAAAAGCGAAAATGTCTGAGAATCTGTGGATTTTTCTATAGGAAAACTGTCACAGGCTATAGGCAAAAAGTCGCTGAATATGGGGATTTTTCTATAAGAAAATGCCTTTTTTGTAGGAAAAATTCCTTAGAATCTAATGATTTTTCTCCAGAATTAGAATTTGAGCGGTTTCCTATAGGAAAATGTTACAGAATAGTGGGATTTTTTTTTATAGGAAAAATGCCTTAGTATCTGAGGATTTTTCTATACACAGAAAAAACTAAAATCAAGTTTCAATTAAAATATTAGTTATTCAATTAAAAGTTTAATTGATTAAGGTCCTATTAAGGAAATTGTACGATCAATTAAAATATTTTGCAAGTTTTTAATTAATTTAGTTTCAATTAAGATTTTAATCATATCTATTAAAAATATAATTGAGTATTGTTTCTAAATTTAAACAAATTTTTGGTAGATACTGTTAAAACTTTAAATAAAAATCCTAAAATTGGAAAAAAAAATCGCCTCCAATTAAAAAAAAGAACGGAATTTAAAAAAATCACCAAAATATTTTTAAAAAATCGCAAAACTCGAGAAAATCATCAAAATTGAAAAAATCGCCAAATGAAAACAAAATTTTATAGTAATTAAATGTGCTAAAGTAACAAAACTTATTTAACAAATTGTGAAAAGCAATCTGATGTAGGCGTGTCCCTATCCGGATTTCATTCCTGCCTAAGGAAATCTTCAGGGGACTTTGTTATTAGAATTTCTAGAGATATTTGTTATGTTAAATCACAAACTCAATGAGAATTTCTTGTCCTCGTCTAGGAGCGAGATTCAAAATTTAAAATATCAAAGAAAAAACAACAACAAAAAATTGTCACAATTGGCTTTGTCATCTTCCAAATACTACTCTGTTTTTTTGACAGACCTAGCAATGTAGTGACGTTTATTCAAGTAAATCAACAATAGAAAATTATATGTTTTCTATTAGTGTCAGTTACATTTAAATTTGCACAAGCACCTGCATATTTGTTATTTAAATTTGAAAAAAATAATAAATTCCAAAAAATTTGATAAAAAAAAATCATTAATTTTAAAAAAAATTGCCACAATATAAATATAATATATGACGTCTATATATTTCAAAATTGTTTGACTTTTTCAATTTTGAAATTTTTTTTTATCATTTTAGCGATTTTTTTAATGTTAGCCTTTTTTTTTTAGCTTTTGATGATTTTTTTTAAGATTTTTTTATAAATTTGTTTTTTGTTTTATATAACTCGAGATTATTTTTATGTTATTTACACTTAACGAGCTTTCAAACTCCTTATATTTACAAAATAAAGCAAATTAAATATATTAGCTAGGTTGATACATGTACATATTTCAAACCCGAAGTTTTAGCAAAGCTAGAGTCTAAAGAATAGTCAGAGCTTTAACAAAAAACTTATTAAACATCAATTTTGATTCATTTTAAATTCTGTAATTTTTTCTATTTATTGTCATTATGGGTCATAAAGTTGGAAATTTTGTGTGCACCAAATTCATTTTCAATTTAACATTTAATAAATATTGATCAATTAAACATTTAATAAATATTATTAAATGAAATTTTACTGAAAATAATTTTTTCTGTGTACAGAAAAAACTAAAATCGAGTTTTAATTAAAATATTTTAAAAGTTTAATTGAATTCTGCCTTATTACGGAAATTGTAGTAATTGTAGTAGTGAGTTTGAAATCAAACAAAATTTAAATTTTACTGACAAATATTTTTTCTGTGCATAAACTGAGATAATTATCTGCATAATATTAATGAATTTTTGCATTAAATCTATGAATTGTCACTGGAACTCGTGTATTGAAACTTTTCATTAATTTAATACACTTTTTCATTAAATTTAATGAAAAATGTCATATTATTTTTTTAAAATTTCATAAGCCTGATGAAAAAGTTTCATTAAAATTATGAAGCTTTTTCATGAAGTTTAGTTTTGTGAAAAAATGTCATTAAAACTCTTCCAGCAAAAACTAAAATCTAGATTTAATTAAAATATTTCTTGATTCAATTAAAATTTTAATTGATTAAGTTCCTATTAAGGAAATTGTAAGATCAATTAAAATATTTTTTAACTTTTTAATTGATTTAATTTCAATTAAGATTTAATTTCTATTAAAAATTTAATTAAAAATAGTTTTTAATTAAAAAAAAATATATATTAGATACTATAAGCTCTAAAAGAACCGCTAAAATGGAAAAATTTCCCAAAAATAAAAATGCCATAATTAAAAAAATTTTTAAAATTTAAAAATTGTCAAAAATTTTAAAAATCTACAAAAAATAGGAAAAAAACGTCAAAATTGGAAAGAATTGCCAAAAATTGGGGAACATTGACAAAATTAAAAACGCAAAATTGTAAAAAAAAATATTGTTTTAAATTAAAAAAACTCGCTAAAATTAAAAAAAAAAAACGTTAAAATTGAAAAAAAAAATCACCTACATCAATATCTCAAAAACATTTATTTTTAATTTTGTCGATTTTTAAAATTAAACTATTTTTTTTTAAATTTTAACAAATTTACTTAATTTTGGTGTTTTTTATTTAATTTTTTTTTAATTTTGTAGATTTTTTATAATAATAGCGATGCCATAGTATCTGGAGATTATACTGATCAAAAAGTGCTTCAGAAATTAAGTTTGCAACTAAAATCTTTAAAATTTGCAACTCCTCTTGAATTCGGCATCTTTTTAATCAATTTATTTTATTTTTGTATCTTGAGTAGAATTACTTATACATAATTTTATATATTTGCATGTTGTCATCCCACGAAAAAACAATATTTTGTAAAGTGTTATATATAATTATATCCGAAAAATCTACATCTAATTGTATATTAGATATAATCTGATGCAATTAGATCTAATTTGATGAAATAAGATATAGTTTGATACAATTTTATCCGAATTTTGTCCTCATCCAAATTATATATAATGTGATACATTTATATCGAATTAGATACAATTGTATACAAATGTATTCAATTGCATGTGACATATGTAATCATATATAGGTCGATATATTTTTACATATTCCACTACATGAAGTGTCATATAAAGTAAGACATAATTATATATTTAAGATATAATTTTACATGATTTTATATGAATATATATTTTGCAATATATCATTATAAATAACTGTACAAAGTAATATATAACTATATCCAAACTTTTTTACTTGGGATATCTTATTTTATATTTAACATATATTTGATCATTAATATAATAACCAGTTTTGTTTTTTCAAGCCATTTTTATTATTTCAAGCCATGACCTTTTCCCATTTAATTATATTATAGAGCAGCATGGGGTAGTGTGGGAAATCGAGATATTTTAAAAATACTTTGATAGCTAATAATCTTGTTATTCTGGTAACCCGAAAATTGATCTTTCAAGAGAAACTAAATGATTATGCTAGCTACATTTTTGAGGAACAATTCCCACTTTACAACACATTACCCTATAATTACTAAAATACGCTTTAATAACATTGCCAAATTATGACAAAAATATTATATGCAAAATAACTTTCATTTTCTACAATTTGTTGATTAGTAAAAGTGTGTTTAGATGCCAGCGTATCAGGTGCTGAGGTGCCGCTCATTTGTACGTATTTCTTTGCAAATGTTAAAACAAACATTTCAAAAGTAAATCTAATAAATTTCAAGTTCTTTTTATGAATTTTCCTTGTACTTGAAGAAATATAAAAGGTTATAGAACACACCTTTTTGTTGTTGAAAAGTATGGTTCTGCTTTTTTGCTTTTTAATTTCTTTCAGAGCTTTATAGAGAAGTGGTGTTGTCAGGTTTGTGAATAGGAAAAGGTCAAAGGTTTTTGATTTCAGACATTTTTGATTTCAAACATAGACTCAAAAAAAAAAAATCATATTGATGAAAATGTTTCATAAATCGTTTGCCATCAATTATTCATCATATTTATTAAGTTTTCATAAATACGACGAAAACTTATGCACACACTGAAGACAAATGTTTCATAGATATTCATCATTTCATAAAAAAAGTTTCATAAACTTTGTGAAAATAATTGTATTCATGTTAAATTTGTTTTATTTATTATTGATAAGACCAAAACATATTTTTTTTTTATTTTAGCACATACTCGTAGTATTTACAAAAAATTTTGATGACTTTGATTAATTTACAAAAATCGATTTTTTTAATTTATCTAAACGAAATCTACACCATTGGAAAGGTATCTAATATTCAATTAATATTCTGAATATTTATTTAAATTTTGAAACATCGATTAAAATTTTAATTTTCCATTTTAAATTTAAATTATATTTTTTGTAATTCAGATTCTTTTGGAAACTTAAAAATAATTTTAAATTCTAGAACGTCAATTTAAAATCGGAAATTTCATATTCATTTTCACTGGTGTTTTCTGAATCTTAAACAGAATTTTCTGAATTACAAATAGAGTTTTTTTTTACCAAAAAATAGTATTTTCTGAATTTTAATTGATATTATCTGAGTATTATTTGATGTGTTAAATGGAGTTTTTTGAACATATCTAAATTTAAATTCATATCAAAATTATATTGCCAGTGTGAAGAGGCTACTTAAACATATTTATGTAAAGTATTTTAGTGAAAAACCTCAACAAATTTATTTGTTACACATTTCTATTATTCTTTCTAAGGTATTTGTAATACTGGTATTATACATTTTACTTAAAACACAGCTGTTTTCAAGTTTGTAACAATGTTTTTTTTTTTTTTTTCATTTTGGGTCTATTGTAACAATTTTCTTTCATTAACTAAAGTGCTTTTCTTGAATTTGTAAACATTTTCTTTGACATGTGTTGAATATTACATTATTTTTTTGTTTGTTTGTAATTTTATATTATATATTATTGTATTTCAATTATTGAATCTTTATTGATTTCTTCTTAACTCTTTGTTTTGTATTGACCGTTTAATATTAGAAAATTCCCTATTTTTAAGCTGTAACATTTGCGTTTTAGGACGTTTTTAATACATTTTAATTTTGTTGCTGTAACGTCACTTGGTTGTTGGGGGGGGTTTTTTTTTTTAAATTAAAATTAAATTATGGTCATAAAAAGTTTTCACAATTTTGTTTTAAATTTTTCGTTATTTTTTTTTATTTTTGGCTTTTTTTCTTTTTAAATTCACCAATTTTGTGTATTTCTATTATCGGGCGATTTTTAAAATTTTTGTGCTTTTTTACAATTTGTAATTTTTTAATTTTTACGCTTTTTTCTTAAAATTAAGCGATTTAGATATATGAGCTATAATTTATTTTTTGGCTTCTTTTTTTTCCTATTTTAAATTTTTCGTTATTTTTTTTTTTATTTTTGGCTTTTTTTCTTTTTAAATTTAGCATTTTTGTGTATTTCTATTATCGGCGATTTTTAAAATTTTGGTGCTTTTTTAACAATTTGTAATTTTTTTAATTTTTACGTTTTTTTTTTCTTAAAACTAAGCTATTTAGATATATTAGCTATAATTTATTTTTTGGCGGTTTTTTTTTTTCCTATTTTAAAGATTTTTTTTTTAATTCTAAAATTTTGAATTTTTTTTTTGTCATTTTTTAATTTTGGCGATTTTATCCAATTTTAGCGATATTTTTTGATTTTTGGCGATCTTGTTTTGCAAATTTTAAATACAGTTTGTAATAGTATCTACTAAACATTTGTTTGAAATGAAAAACAATAATTACATTTTTAATATATATGGTCAGGACAGCGACTTACATGCAAATGCATGTTTGTAGTCAATCCCAAAATTGATTTTAATCTATCACTTTTCCAAAGCAAAGAATTTGCAACAAAATGGCATCGTTTTGTTTTTATATATTTTGTTAAAAATGTATATTTTTGCATATTTGGCTATTATATTTTAGGCACATTTTGGCAGTTTTTGTTTTTTATTTTGTAAAAATTTAAATTTAATTAAAAATAAAGAAAGCATTTAAAGAGTTAACATATCGTTTAGGTTTTTGTTAGACATTTGTATTGAAGTTAATTTTTTAGCCAATGCTATCGATATTTAAAGATCCACAAATTTTAAGTGCATATTTTTGGACTTTTAGTGCATTTTTTAAGCACATATTTTGGATTTTTTGCTGCATATTTTGAGGGCATATTTTTTTTTTTTTTTATAAAAAAGGGAAGCAACACTCAGGAAATTCTTCCTATTAATTAATGTGTTGCTTTCTTTGGAAAGGGGATAGTGGAGAGATGAAAGGTGGTGGAAGATGAAGGGCTTCAAACATGGCAACACTGTAATTGCGCGAGATGATAAGTCTTAGAACAGTTGTTGCTCGCCACCTGATGTAGAGTTGGCGAATTTATTGAAGCTTTTTGTTTCATAGCCCTGATTCATTATTTTACTTCGATGGGGTTAACTGCTATGGGAACACCGAAGGTGGTCGCAGCGATACATATAAGTGATAGAAAACTCATACATATTATTTTTCTAAATTGATGTTGTCGTCACCGGGAATCGAACCCGGGACCATCCGTGTAACAGTTCAACGCGCTAACCATTACACCACAACGCCAACATATTTTCGATTTTTTAGTGCATGAAAGTCGCTGCACTGGATATGATTAAAATCTTAATTGAAAATTAAATCAATTAAATAGTTAAAATTTATTTCAAATGTTCCTAAATGGACCGAATTCAATAAAAATCTTAATTGAATTAACAAATATTTTAATTGAAACTCGATTTTAGTTTTTTCGGTGTAAAGTCTTCAATTTCCGCTTTAGTCGTTGGTTCATAGTCTCAGGATTCAGTCTTAAATATTAGAATCAAAAATATGAAATCGATACTTATGTAAACAATTACCAGTAACTCATATACGTATATATTACCGTATATCATTACTTGGTAATATATACGGTAATGACCTGTCATTACCATGTTTTTGCTGGGTAACTATTAAATCTTCAATCCAAACTTAAAACAAACTTAAAGGTTTTAATTCAGACTTAAAACACGATTTATAAAGGCTTTTATCTCGGCTTAAATCGTGAATTTATTATTCTTTTTACACAGTATTTTTCTTTAACTCAGAATTTAATCGTGTATTTATAAAAGCTTTAACCGAGGCTTAAACCGAGAATTTATAAAGTCTTCAATCAAGGCTTAAATAATGAATTGATAAGGGCATTTATCAAGGCTTAATTCGAGAGTTTACAAAATAATTATTCTAGGCTTAACTCATTAAAGGCCAAAAATTTAAATACTTCAAATAATTATTTGTCAACTCTGGATAACAATTTTTCAACATTTATTGTAAAGATATAAAATTATTTTAAGGTTTTAAATTACTTACGGAGCTTATTTACTAGGCCGGGTCGATTTGTATGGAGGCAAAAAAATCTCTCAACGTTCAAGGAAAATCGTATTCTAGGGTTCAAAATAAGAAACTTTGCCGAAGGAACCATACCTCTAAAACGAATTCTGATGTCCCGACTTTTGACCCGTAGGGTCAAATTTTGAAAAATTCCACTTTGACCCATTTAGAGTGCCCCAATCGAGTCCAACCCAATCGAATATAATGTATGCCTTCATCTGCTAGAGCGTCTTCCGGAGAAGAAATAGAGACCCTAATCTTGGAAAGACTCCTCCTACTTTCTGAAATATCTCTATCCCGAGATTTGTACATTTTGCTATAAAAACACGGCTAAAAAGGCCCTCTTTCAACTAAAATTTTATCCCCTTAACGGTCACCTAGAATGATGATTTATGCATTATTCTGCTAGCGCGCCTCCCGGAGAAGAAGTAGCTCCCATAATCTTGGAGAGATTCATCCTACTTTTTGAAATATCAAAGTGGGCTTTTTCAAAATTTGACCCTACCGGTCAAAAGTCGGGACATCAGAAGTCGCTTTAGAGGTATGGTTCCTTCCACAAAACAAAAAAAAAAAAACCGATTGAAAAATCGGTGGCACCCGATTTTCAATATCTTGTTTTGAGAAAAATGCATTTAAAGTAAATATTGCGCATGCAAAATATATGGCAATGAGTTTGTTTAACAAGCTGTAACATTTTTATTTTTGCAGTATATAGTTAAAAATATGAAATCAAAAATAAATCGAAAGCTAGTGAACTCCTTAACTATTTTTATTCCGTAAAAAAATATAGCCGTTTAAAATTATTTGGTCGAAAATGGAACACTTGGTCAATAATGAGTTAAGAAAATGTACATTAGAAGTTTTAACTTTAATAAAATGTGAAATACGGCTCAAAATCTGATAAAACTAATTTAAAACAAATAGTTTTAATAATTTTACCAATTTTTTTATACTACCTATCAAAATTCGTTTTGATTTATGTATGGTCCTTCGAATCGCTAACTTTGTTCAAAAAATCACATTGGCCTGGGTTCTATATTCCAATACGAAGTCAAAGTGGAATAGTTTTTAATTCCACATTTTCAATTCCGCTGTGTTCTGAAAAACGAGTAAATCGTTTTTTTCACGACGATTTCATTTTCATTTTGTTCTTAGCAACAACATAAAAAAAATGCGGGAAAAAATCAAATTATCACTTTAAAGTGAATGAAAAATACTTATATTTAAAATAATATAAAATGAGTTACGCAATTGTAATTTCCTGGTATTTAATTGAAAAAGAAAAACAAAGAACGGAAAATCGAAATAGAAAAAGGCTTCGTGACTGTTCAAATCCTTTGGAACTACCAGAAAAATCGTAAGAAAATAATTAAAACTGAATCGCAAGTGTTTAAAATTAATAAAAAAAATAGTTTTATTGCGTATTTTAGATTAAATAAGTATGCAGAAGAAGTACCACCAATGGCTAAAATGACAAGCATTTCAATTATTTTGCAATTGGCCACAGCATTACGCTATTTCGGACAAGGAAGTTACCAACAAATGATCGCAGAAGACTTCAATCTAGCAGTGGGAAGAAGTACAGCATCAAAAATTTTAACAAATATGTGTAATGTTTTGAAAACTGTCATATGCCCAAATGGAGAAGTCGCGAAGAAATTGAGAAATCAAAAAGAGAAATCAAAAAGGAAAATCATCGGTTGCGGTTCTTCATTTTCTATATTTTCAGTATCTTCGTTATTTTCATTTAATTTTTGTAAAATCACGTTTACTACATTGTCGGAACTGGTGCCATCTAAGTTTGACAATTCAACTAGTTTACCATTTGCTAGTCGTCCCGAATGATTTAGCAGCTGGAACACCTTTGACTGCTGTATAAAGGCCAGAAAGTTTGGCAACTGCATGATATGTGGTGGATATTGTTGGGTCCTCCACCTGTTGCCGTTACCTCTGCTCTATTTTCGGTCAATTTTTTACGAATTGTAGCCTTCCAATCAGCCCAAGTCTTTTTCCAACCAGTTGCATCCTTTTCTGGAGGTCCTAAGCTGTTTATTGTACTTGCTAAGTCCTTCCACAACTGGTCTTCAACTGTTTTGACGCCCCTCTAAAAACCTTTGGCCAAAGCAGAATTTTTTCCATGAATGTCAAAAATGCGGCCTCTTGTTTCGGATTCATGTGTTTTCCCCGAAAAAATACAACACTTTTTCAGTTAAATAAATGTATATTAAAAACATATCACATTTACTTACATTGTTTGTTTTTTTTTTTTTTTTTTTACTTTTAATATTCAAAATAATTTTATTTTCTAAAAAATTTGGTTTTTCACGCAGTTAACCAATGCCGTTTTACAATTACTTTTTTTGTAGTGAAATTGTTTTATAGAACACATAAAATCACTTTAATTCCACTAGAAACAAAATGAAAATGAAATTTTTCTTTTCAAATCCCTTATGTGGAATTGAGAACACAAATTGAGCGTAAATTTCACTTTCACTTCATTTTTGGAATGTAAAACCCATGCGACTTCATCAAAACTAATCTTTATAAAAATTTCGAAATTCAATTTAAATTTTTGACTGAAAAATTGTTTAAAACTGTAATTTTTTAAATGGTCCTTTGAACCGACCACATTTAAGTATTATAACAGTGTCACTAATATTTCACAAGATCTAGTTTTTAACTATAATTTATTACTTTTCTACTTCATTTAATTGTAGTTGATTTTTTAATGACTTTTACGGAATTCATTAAAACAACAATAATAATAATAATTAAAATCTCGGCGTCTATAATATTTTTTTACCATTGTTTTTTTCGTTGTAATTTCAATTTATACTTGTAGAAGGTTGTCTACATTTAATGTATTTTTTTTTATTGTTTATTAAATATTTAAATTGATTTTAGTTTTTATGTTTTTATCACTCTTTTGCTTTTATTATTATTCTACATTAAATTCTCACTTTTTTGCTATTGACCTATACAATATGTAGATACGATTTTGCGCCGAAACTACATACTAATTCCCTTCCACTCTAATTAACCTTTTCTAAATACATAGTCGACTACATCTATACAAAATGATGTTGTGTTCAATTATCTGTTTTTAATGATAATAATCTACATAAAATGGGAAAATATTAAATTATAGTTTAAATGGTTTTAGTGTGTATTAAAATCTTTAGCTAAATGGCACATGGAATTACAATTTTTTTTATATGAATTTTTTGAAAAGTGAACAGCAGTAATGTTGAATTTCAATGTAGTTTAATTTTTTTAGCTGAACTTTTGTGAAATTCAAACAAATCTGATTTGATTAACCTACATAACATATTTATATTGGTCCTTCGAACCTTGTTAATTTGTAATAATTCGTAATATGCCAAAACAATGAAAAACTGAAGAAAAAAAAAAGCGATGAAAGTACAGATTCTAATGCCTTTTTAAACTTGCCCTATTAGTAACCCAAGCCCATTTTTGCCTTTGACTCAATAATACACTTTGTTGGTCCTTCGAACTGTTCAAATAATCTAATCCGTTACATAAGAAAATATATAAAAAATATAGTAAAATATTGAATAATAAATTTTTGTTTAGATTTAAGGGATTTAAAGTATATTTTTCAATTAAAAATTTTTAACATAAATTGAATTATGTACTAATTTGGTCCTTCGAACCGAGTTTTAAAAGCTTTTGTTACATAACTCACAAAATTAATATATTTTAATAGGAGTCTTCTAAAAGTTTGTGAATTTTATAAAATATTTATATTGATCCTTTGAACAAATTAAATATTTATATTGATCCTTTGAACAAAAATAATTTTTAATAACTCCTAACACGCCAAAACAATGCATAAAACGACCAAATTACAAATTTAAATGTCATCACTAACCCAGCGCCATTTTGGACTATACCTCACTTACAAACTTTATTTTTCCTTCGATCTATTAACTCATTAAAGACACGTCATAGATCGGCAGGACATTTATGTATATATGCTTTATTAAACATTGTTTAGTTTTTTTTGCTTAATGCTCCCTTTAATGAAAATATTAGCAACCAAAGTTAAAACTTTGTCTGAATATAAATCCTAGACGGTTGAAGATATTTTAAAAATATTTATATAGCTTTGTTAACAAATCTTTCTTCAAAAATATTTGAAAAATAATTTTTTTTAAGTGAACAGATTTTAACAGTTTTTTGGAAAAATATCGTGGTTTTTGACCAATTATTAAAATTGACCCTGAAGTTATAATTTTTAAAAGTTTAGTAGTATTTTAAAAAAACCATTCATTGGCCTGGGTTCTATATTCCACTACGAAGTGAAAGTGGAATCGTTTTTAATTCCACATTTTCAATTCCGCTGTGTTCTGAAAAACGAGTGAATCGTTTTTTTCACGACGATTTCATTTTCATTTTGTTCTTAGCAACAACATAAAAAAATGCGGGAAAAAAAAACAAATTATCACTTAAAGTGAATGAAATTGCAATAAAGAAGAGTGCATTTTTTAAGAAAAATAAAAATTAAACAAAAAAATACTTATTTTTAAAATAATATAAAATGAGTTTCGCAATTGTGATTTAATGGTATTTAATTAAAAAGGAAAAACAAAGAACGGAAAATCTAAATAGAAAAATACTTCGTGACTGTTCAAATCCTTTGGAACTACCAGAAAAATCGTAAGACAATAATTAAAACTGAGTCGCAAGTGTTTAAAATTAATAAAAAAAATTGTTTTACTGCGTATTTTATATTAAATAAGTATGCATTTATGATGGTTTTAGAAGAATTATCACCAATGGCTAAAAAGACATGCATTCCAATTATTTTGCAATTGGACACATCACAACGCTATTTCGGACAAGGAATTTACCAACAAATGATCGCAAAAGACTTCGATCTAGCAGTGGAAAGAAGTACAGCGTCAAAAATTTTAACAAATATGTGTAATGTTTTGAAAACTCTCATATGCCCAAAATGGATTAGATTTGAAAGGAGTCGCGAAGAAATTGAGAAATCAAAAAGAGAAATCAAAAAGGGAAATCATCGGTTGCGGTTCGTCGCCCCTCTAAAAACCTTTGGCCAAACCAGACTTTTTTTCCATGAATGTTAAAAATGGGGCCTCTTGTTCCGGATTCATGTGTTTTCCCGTAAAAAATACAACACTTTTTCAGTTAAAAGAACGTATATTAACAACATATCACATTTACTAACATTGTTTGATTTTTTTTACGTTTAATATTCAAAATAATTTTATTTTCTAAAAGTTTGGTTTTTCACTCAGTTTACTAATACCGTTTTACAATTACTTTTTTTGTAGTGAAATTGTTTTATAGAACACACCAAATCACTTTAATTCCACTAGAAACAAAATGAAAATTAAATTTTTCTTTTCAAATCACTTATGTGGAGTTGGGAACACAAATTGAGCGGAAGTTTCACTTTCACTTCATTTTCGGAATGTAGAACCCATGTGATTATTTTTGTTTTGAGTGAAAACAGAGTAAATTTTGGAATATTATAGACTCTGTGTATTTGAAAAACTCATCGTCCGATCGGTCAGATTTTAAAAAATTATATACAATCGGTGAACAAATTTCTGGTAGAGAAATACATATTATTATTTTTTCATCAACAAAACAACCAAAAATATTAGGGATTAAGTTTTTTTATATTTTTAAATAATTTTTGAAAATGGTCCCATCACAAAAAATCAAAAATTGGTTTTTTGAAATACATTTTTTGGAAATAGCCGACAAAGGAACACGGTGTCAATAATGAAAATATAGTAAAACATTGAATTATAAAGGTTTTTATTATAAACTTAATTTCAATTAATTACTAATTTGGTCATTCGAACCGAGTTTTATTATTTTGTTATCAAACATTTTTACAGCCTTTATTTTAACACTAGCTAGATAGAAAAAAATCGCTAGATCTAGCCGGAAAATAGCTAAAAGTAACTAACAATTACTATTTAAATATATGAAAGCCTGCAAGAGAGGAGAATACAATACACAAGTAAAAACCACTTAAAAAGAGCCTACAATAGAAAATAAATGAATGTGATATATTTGTTGTATATTCTATATAAACTTTGTTGAAAAACAAATTTTACTTGTTGTTGACACATGCCATGGAATTTTATGCAGCAACGCACTGGCACCATGACCAGCGGAATTCATGCTACTGAATAATAAACAGCACAAACAAGAAACTAACTAACATACAAAATAAAACAGGGTGTCTTAAAAGGTTTTTAAAAAAAAAAAAACTAAAAATAAAAATAAAAGAAAAAAAAAAAAATCTAAAAAATAAATAAAAGTTACAAAAATATAAGAAAAAACAAAATAAAAAAAAAAATTGTGACGTGAGCCACATTATTCGAGTCAAGATCATAAGTTTTTTGCGTGAATGGTAACAGATTCGATGTATGTGACGGTAAGGTAACGCTATTTTCTTTTATTTCGGTAACGGTATTTTAGTAGTAACAATATTTCAGTTATTTCGGTAACGCTTTTTTTTTTTTTTTTTAGCGATAATGGTATTAAAGTTATTTCGGTAACGGTATTTTAGAGGTAACGGTATTTTAAGGATAAGGGCTTTTTATTTATTTTGGTAATGGTATTTTAAAAGTAACGATATTTTATATATGTCAGTGTCGGTATTTACGGATAAAGGTAATATCAGTTATATCGGTATTTTACGGATAATGGTAACGGTTTTTTTACGTATAAAGGCATTTTAATTGTTTCGGTAACGGTATTTTAAGGATAACGATTGTCAGTTGAAAGGGTTTTGAATCGATAATGGTATTTTAGCGGTATTGCCTGCCACCCCTGGTTTTTTTTGATGCGGCTGACGGTAAGGTAACGCTATTTTCTTTTATTTCGGTAACGTTATTTTAGTAGTAACAATATTTCAGTTATTTCGGTAACGATTTTTTTTTAGCGATAATGGTATTAAAGTTATTTCTGTAACGGTATTTTAGAGGTAACGGTATTTTAAGGATAAGGGCTTTTCATTTATTTTGGTAACGGTATTTTAAAGGTAACGATATTTTAAATATTTCGGTGTCGGTATTTTACGGATAACGGTAATATCAGTTATATCGGTAACGATTTTTTTTATGTATAAAGGCATTTTAATTGTTTCGGTAACGGTATTTTAAAGATAACGATTGTCAGTTGAAAGGGTTTTGAATCGATAACGGTATTTTAGCGGTATTGCCTGCCATCCCTGGTTTTTTGTTAATAAATATTATAACAAAAAACAGTGCAATGTTATTTATTAATTTTAAATTACTTCATCTGCTAATGCAATGCAGATTTTAGCTACGACAGGTCCTTCTTTTCATTTCGCGTCACATGAATTTTTCAGAGATAAAAAAAACGATCGAAAAATTAATTTTTGTTTTTTATTTTTTAAAATTTAAAAGTAAAATGTTTAATTAAAAAAAAAATTTAAAAAAGAGAATTAAAAAAATAAAAAAAGAAAAATTAAAAAAATAAATAAATTAAAAAAGAAAATTAAAAAAAAAAATAAAAAGTTTTACATAAAAATATAATAACAAATTCTGTACTTTAGAATTTTTTCTTCTTCTTCTCAAATTACAACATAAAGCATGTATTTCCTGAACATATTTAGCATTTTAACCCCTTTGGGAATCTCTGCTTATAGTGTGTAAGTGAGAGTTGTGGGTTCAAATTGAGGTCGTTAGTTTGTTTGGTTTTTAAACATGTACACAAAAAAAACGCGTTTCATTCTGATACATTACGGGTAAGAGCGTATTTTATAATTGAGGTTAGTGTGATAGATACTCAACACTCATTTTGTGTATTTTTTCTATCATTTCTGCTTGAGTAGTTCTTAAATTGTAGTCAACTACTTAGAAAAAAAAGTAGTATAAGTCTTTGAAATTTTAATTTGAGGTTAACCACTCATTAATTGTGGCAACACTAACTAATTTACACCAGACATACAAATTTAAAAACATAACGAAAACCGAAATTCAAAAAGAAGAACAAACTGAAGCCATACAAATTAACCAAATATTTGTTTATAATCAATTAAACTGTTTTTATTGTTATTGCATACATTAATAAAATATAAGTATGATGATGTCATTCATGTGTTTTTGTTTAACCAAAAAGCTTTAAAACAAGTGACAACTATAGATTAAATTCATATAACCATAAATTTTAATTTTATAGATAGAAATATACATACATTTTTTTTTTTAATTAACTTATAAGGCAAAAGGCATTTTTATATAATAACTATTTAAGCTTTTTGATATGATAATTATTAAAATTAATACATACATGGAATACATTAATTGATTCAAAATATATAAGTGGAATGAGATTTTATTATGAGGATTGTTTTCTAAAGAAAAACATCTATGATTCTGCGGATTTGTTTCTATAAAAAGCACTTTCTGAGAACTTTTTTCCATGGGAAAATCCTCAAATTCTAAGAACTTTTCCTAACGAAAAACCCTTTTTCCTATAGAAAAATCCTCAGATTCTATAGAAATCATCAGATTCTATAGAAATCCTCAGATTCTATAGAAATCCTCAGATTCTATAGAAATCCTCAGGATTTTCCTATAGAAAAATCCTCAGATTCTAAGGACTTTTTCCTATCGACAAAATCCTCAGATTCTGAGAACTTTTTCCTATAGAAAATTCTCAGATTCTGATTTTTTTTTATAATTTTAATGAGTTTTTTCCAATTTAGGAATTTTTTTTATAATTTTAACGAGTTTTTTCAATTTTAGCTTTTTTTTATTTTTATTTTTAGCATTAGCAATTGTTTCAATTAATTTTGGATTATTTTTTTTAATTTGGTGATTTTTTTTTTTTAAATTTTGGATTTTTTCAATTTGTTGTCATTAACGGTTATAAAAACTGAACATTTTCTATGCACCATATTATATTCAATTTAACATTGAATAGATCCCAGCAAAACCACACATTACCAAATCACGGGTAAAGTAATGTATCGTCTTAGGGCTTCTTGCATTACTTTACACGTTACTTCATTGATGAATTTTACAGGCGATGAGCCTCAAAGTAACTCATTACCTTGTAGTGGGTAAAGTAACTGGTTACTTATGTGGTTACATGGTGGGAAAAAGTAATGTGTCTATAAATAAATTTTCATAAAAAAAAAATGCATGAACATTTTTTTTACAGATATTTTTTTTTTAATTAAATAAATAACTTTTTTTTTTATTAAATAAATAACTTGGTCATGCTGGGATTTGAACCTGGGGTCTCTGGTATTTAACAATTAGTTATGCAAGAACTCTACCAACTGAGCTATCGATACATACAATATTTTATTGCTTAACATGTAGATGAGTTGTTGTGCTTCGTGTTTTCGTTCGTGATATCAAAAATATACACCTTACCATTATGCTTACAAAAAATCACAAAGTAATGTGTCTATAAATAGATTTTCAAAAATATATATTAATAATTACTTTACGTTTAGAATTCATGCATTATGTAATTGATGATCGGTAAGTCATTATTTTATGTTTTGAAGTAATGTAAAAGGTAACATGGTTTCATTACAAGGTAATCCATGAGTGTTCAATTATCCGTAACTCATTACTTCTTGTTGGAAATAATGATACAGGTAGGGAGTACACATTACTAGGTAATGCATTACTTTATCGCACCCATTACCAAAGTTTTGCTGGGATATTATTAAACTTTTACATAATTGAAAGTGAGTTCGATAGAAATAAACTCGTAAAAATAGCAGAAAAAATTAGTAGATTTGTTTTGCTAAATAACAATAAAATAAGAACAGCAAAATAAAATTAACAGAAATTTTAGCTAAAATTTGTTAATTGCTGATTTCAGAAGGTCCAATTTTTATTCGAATTAATAAAAAGTCTAAAAAAAGCTTTGAAAATTTGACAAATACAATATAACTAAATACTTGTAAATTCAACAGATTTATTTTTGCTATTACTTATATTTAGCAAAAAAAATTTGCTAATTTCAGCAGTTTTTTTTTCTTCAACGTCATTTTGAACTAATTTTTATTAGTTTCAGCAATAAAATTGAATAATTTTTTCTTTCAGTGTTATTTTAAAGCCAATGATTTACTAACTTTTTCTAGAAGTTAGTTCAACGGTAACTAATTTTTTATTTTATACAAAGTGAACTTATTTTTGGAAGTATATGTACTACTACAGATTTCTATGAAATTTGGATATAAGATAGAGTTTCATAATAAAATGGTAGGAAACATACCTGCTCAATCGCATATTTATGGGGTAAAAATGGGTTTCAAAGTTGTTTAAAACTTTTTGTTTTAAACATTTTTTACTATTTTTTTTTGTATACCAAAGGTTATTCAAATGCCTTTCATTTGATACCAAGTTTGTGTCTTTGAAGAAGCTTGGAAAAAACGCAAATAACGGAATAACGGAAAAACCCTTAAACTTGAAATTCGGCAGTTAAGCTCTTTATCCAAATTTTATGACAATAGGACGGAATCCATCAGCGGTCCTTCCTTGCAAGTATTAAAAAGCGTTTTCTGAAAGAAACAATTTGTTCTTTGAGTAAGAAACAGTGAATATTTTTTAGTTTATTATTCTTATTTCTAGTTTATTATTTACTATTACTTGAAAATGGGCTTCTAGAACTTAGTTCAAATAAATTTAAAATATAGATAAAGTACATTTTCAACAAAAAATCCTAAGAGTTAGTTCTGTGAATTGCCAAAACTTTTCTTGAAAAAGAAATTATTGTTGTTCAAATAACTTCTATATTTGTCTTGTCCGTTTCTCGCTGATATTTGCTTATATATTTTTACTACATTATAGATTCTGCTCAATGTCCATTATCCTTAAATTTAATACTCTTCCTTGCTTCAATACACTGATTATATATACCGCATCTTTATATTCCTTATTTTTTTTAGGCTCACCTAAAAGTGTGCAAATGTCGAGTCGCGTCCGTCGCCCAGGAACTGCCCATATAATTTTTTCAATTTTCTTAACCGTTTGCCTTTAACACGACTTTTCAAAAGAGCTTTTATAACCCATATATTAAATATTTCAAATAAGTGGCAACACTGGGCAGATATCATTGGAAAAATGGTTATCAAAATTTTATATTCTCGAGTACTTTAATACTGAGAACAAACAAATTTTAATTTCTCAAATTTTAGACATGTTTTCGTACAAAATGTTTGTAATTTTTGACCCCTCTTTTTAACCCGTAAACATGCGAATACGCACCTAAAAAAAATACGTGTCTAATAATTTGTTTGTCCTCAACAACATATCCAAGTATCATTAACCCTCTAACGCCTGACGATGACATTTGTCATCGTTTATAAAATTGAACCCAAATGCTTCGAATGAGTGTTTTATACTTAGAAATTGATATAGTTCGATATAAAAGTGAATTAGCTAAAAGTTTTACGAAGAAACTGTTCGTATTCAGTGCACTGTTAAAACGCGAGAAAGCTTTAAAGTTCAAATTTTGTAAAAATTTAAAAAATAATTATTTTTTAATTAACTGAGATTTCCAACAACTAAAACACTTATTTAAGTTGATTTAAAACTCTTGAAAATTAAGTATAAGTAAGATTGAAGTATTACCTTTAATAGTCAGTCCTTATTTTTCTTCAAGGACGAACAGGATCTTATCAGGATATCTCTAAAGGACATTGTCTTAACTTATAAAGTAATGGACGGATCGTTTTGAAATTTGGTATAGAGAAAACAATCAGTAATAGTAGCAGAAGTCTAAAGTTTGAACAAAAAATATTGAAGTTAAGATACTTTTTCGCTCTATTTCGCATTTTGCAAAAAGCGAAAATCGCCATATCTTCTTAAAAAGAAGCACAAAAAAGTTTATTTTTGGATTGTGGTTATGTCTTGGTAAGAGCAATAATTTTTGGTACAAACTTTTGTTTTACTTGCATTAGTTTTCGAGATAAATTTAAATTATTTTTGCTCATATCGCCGAAAGTAGTCAGCGAAAAACATTTTTTTAAGAGAAATTATTATTTTTTTTGCGAGACGAATACATGGTGGAGTTTCCTTGTTAGATTATACCCTTACGAATATATCAACCAACTACGTGTTATCGCTTTTTTCTATACATTTCAATTTTTATTTAAATATTAACAGACAATATGTCTATGATGACCTAAAATTACTCATCATAGTTAAAAAAAATCAATATTAATTACTGAATAACATGGCTTTTAACAAGAACGTTAGTAAGCACTTAAAAATATGTTAGTTATATACATTGAAGGAGGTATTGAAATTTGAATTGTATATGGTTAGTATATCCAGTAACAAAAATTTCTTGACACAGTTCTTTTAAAAAAAAAAAAAATTTAAATTTTTTATATTTTATATTTAAGTAGAATTATGGCCTTGATAAGATTAATACTTTTAGATAAAAAACAATAGAAAAGAATATACAAATTTATTAAATGTTGTATTGTTTTAATAAAAAAATATCAATCAATATTTGAGTTTTATTTTACTTTTAAATTTCATGTTTTGTTTTTTGTTACTTATTTAAATGTCATTGCCATACAAAGAAATTGTTTTCCAAAAAAGAAAATATACTGTACAATTTCCATTAAATATATATTTTCTTTGTTTTTTTTTGTCACCAAAAAAAAAAAAACAACAACAAAAAGAACGGAAATTTATATAGTATACTTCCTTTATTTCTATATATTGTATAAATAGTTAAGAAGGAAAGTGAGCGAGACTTGAGTCCTGGTAAAGGATATTTTTAATTGCTAAACAATGTAAAATACCGGCTATCCACGTAGGGCATCATTTTAGTTATTACATTTTATTTGTATTTCTGATTATTTGTGAAAAATATTTCTATCACAATGACATTAAATATGGTACTTTATTTTTATATGTGGTACTTTTTTACATTTTGGTACATTTTTAATATTGTAAAACCAATTTTGCTACCTTTTTTATTTGGTATTTTTTTTTTTAATTTTGGTTGTTTTTTTTTAACTTGTGGTACTTTCTTTTTAATTTTGGTGACTTTTTAATTTTTATACATTTTTTTAGTACACTCAAGTAAAAAAGTTGGTAGCAAATTAGTTAAACGTTTTATATCTCAAGTTAAAAATTTTGTACTAATTTTAGTACGAAATCATTTTGATTAGAAAAATTTCCTATTTACAATTTACAAACCAGTTACTAATTTTCGTGACTGGTTGTTTTACTAAAATATTTTACTAATTTTTTAAACACGAGTTGCTAAAATGAGGAACAAATTTTAATATTATTATTATTATTCTTTATTAGACTCTCAATTAATTATAAATCTAATATTAGAATTTAAGGAGCACTAGCTACATAGGCTATCGGCTCAATTTTTAATAATTTTCTATTTTCATGTATGAGAGCAATTTGAAAGTTTTTAGAATATTAAGAAAATGCCAAAATATAAAAAAATAATTTCTTTATTTGAAAAAAATTATAATTTTTAGTCAGAAAATAGTCGGATTTTTGCAAATCGATTTCCATTAAGGGCTTACTTACTAACACTGACAATAACCAATGTAAATACGAAAACATTTCAAAATAACCAAAACTTTCATGAAATAAACGAAACAAAAAATTGTCAGAATGTAAAAAAATCGCTAAAAATTGTTAAAAACCTCCAAAAGTGTAAAAATCGCTAATATTTTAAAAAATCGTCAAAATTTTAAAAATTACAAAATCGCCAATATTGAAGAAACAATCTCCATAAGTAAAAATTACGCAAAAATTTTAAAAATCAATTAAATAAAAATTAGAACGCCCTTATCTCGAACACATTTTCAAAATCGTCAATATTGAAGAAACAATCGCCATAAGTAAAAATACGCAAGAATTTTAAAAATCAATTAAATAAATATTAGAACGTCCTTATCTCGAAAACATTTTAAATTTTTGGCGTTTTTTTTAATTTTGACAATTTTTTTTAATTTTGAAAATTTTTTTTAATTTTGACAATTTTTTTTTAATTTTGACAATTTTTTTTAATTTTGGTTTTTAAATTTGGATTTTAATTTTTGCAATTTTTTAAAATTAAAGCGTTTTTTTATATATCAATTTTGGCGATTTTGTTTTTTAATTTTGACAATTTCTTTCAATTTTGACGATTTCTTTCAATTTTGACAATTTCTTTCAACTTTGCGATTTCTTTCAATTTTAACTTTTTTTTCAATTTTAATAGTAAAGGATTCCTTTAATTTTATAGACTTCTTAAACTTTGACGATTTCTTTATTTTATTTTTTAATTTTTACTATTTTTTCAATTTATTCGATTTTTTTCTTAAATTTTTGGCGTTTTTTATAAACAGTGTAATTTTTTGAATTTGTAGGCGTTAAACATTTAATTCTCTGTAATTTTATAGAAAAATCAATTTAATTTTTATAAAAAAGTATAGTATAATTTTTTGCAAATTTTTTGTCTGTAATTTTATAGAAAAATCAATTTAATTTTTAGGCCAGCAGACTTTTTAAATTACATTGCGTTTTTTTTTTTTTTTTAATTTTAGAACAATTTTTTTAATTTGATATATTACATTTCGGTTGGTATCTTTTTAGATCTGGTACTTTTTTTTATTTAAGTACCTTTTTTAGTTCTGGCACTTCTTTTGTTTAGTTTAGTACCTTTATTAATTTTAGTTTAAGACTATTTTCAATTTTAGTACTTTTTTTACATTTTTAAATTTAGTTATATATATTCTTTTTTAATTTGTTATCCTTTTTGAAAACCAATATTATTTTAAATATTGGTAATTTTTTTTTTTAATTTATTATTCTCTTATAAAACAATTACTGGTACTTTTAAAAAAATCACGATTATTTTTAACGTGTGAAGGCGGAAATTAAACTTGCTAACATTTGATAGTTTTGACACTTTCATGTAATAACTTAGCGAATAGGCCACATTAGTGAACAGGTCCCATGAGCGAACATTCTCTAACTGTTTTTATTTAGGTACTTTTTCAACTTCAGTGTCTTTTGTTAAACCACTATTGTTTTAAATTTAAGTACATTTTTAATATTGGTACTTTTTAATTTTACTACCTTTTTTAATATTGTTACTTTTTAAATGTTGGTACATTTTGAATATTGGTACACGATTTTGATAACATTTTAATATTGGTAAATTTTTGATAGCTTATTTTAAATTTTGGTACCTTTTTAGTGCCTTTTTTTTAAACCACGATTGTTTTTAGCTTAGCCATGATTATATTTAATTTTGGTACCTTTTAATAAACCTCGATTATGTTAAATTTTGTTACCTTTTTAGTGCCTTTTTTTAAACCACGATTGTTTTTAGCTTTAGCCATGATTATATTTAATTTTGATACCTTTTAATAAACCTCGATTATGTTAAATTTTGTTACCTTTTTTTATTACCTTTATTTATAAAACCACGATTGTTGTTAACCTTGGTACCTTTTATTAAACCACGATTGTATTTAATTTGGTACATTTTATAAAACCACGCTTATTTTTAATTTAGGCACCTTTCATAAAACCTCGATTATTTTCAATTTGGTACCTTTTATAAAGCCTCAACTATTTTCAATTTTGTTACCTTTCATAAAACCACGGTTATTTTAAATTTTTAAATTTATGATTCAAACCACGATTATTTTAAAATTTGGTACAGTGTATATTTCAATTCTGGTAAATTTTATTAAACCGCGATTATTTTGGTTTCGGTACAGTGTATATTTCAATTCTGGTAAATTTTATAAAACCCCGATTATTTTTGGTTTCGGTACAATTAATATTTAAATGCTTGTACCTTTTATTAAACCACGATTATTTTTAATTTTGATATAATTTATAATTCAATTGTGGTACCGTTTATAAAACCCCGGTTGTTTTCCATTGTGGTACCTTTTATAAATCCAAGATTAGTTTTAATTTTGTTGCATCTTAATTTGGGTACCTTTTGCAAGAGCCACGATTATTTAAAATTTTAGATACTATCCGAGTTCTGGTACTTTTTTAGTTTTGTTAATTTATTAAATTTCTATTACTATTTTCATTAAATATTTGCAATTTTTTACAATTTTCGTTGAAGGGTTTATTAAGTCTATTCATTTGATTCTAAAATCTAATCAAGTCTTCTTTATTTACCCTTATATGTTCCTTACTGTGTTGCTTTTGGTCTCTTATCGAAGTATTTTAACTTCTCACCATGATACTTTTATATTTGTATATATTTTTGGTACACAACAATGACTTGTTTTCAAAAAGTATATTAAATTTTTTTGATTACCAGAAACGTTGTTTATGGGCGTTTAAGTAGAAATTAATCGAGGTTTCTTCTCAATAACATATTAAAATATTGTTTTACAGTAAAGGGCATTTTTTATAATTTTTATTAATTTTTCCTAACAAAATGACATAGAAGTAATAAAAAAATGGCAAAATCCATTGTGTTTATGGCAACAAAATTTTGGGAAAAAATACAAAAATTAGCAAAATTACAAAAAGCTAAAAAAAGCTACACTTTTTAAAAGAACAAGTAAATAATTTCGTGAAAAACAGCAAGTTTGACAGGTTTAGTTAAAAATGCGTTAATTAGAGTTAAAAGCTGTTTTACAGATTTTTGTTAGGGTCTTATAATTTTAAGTGTTTTCTTTTATTTCTGTAAATTAAAAACTTTTGTTTATTTTAGCATATTTTCCCCAACTCTTTCTCAAAATTTTTCATGTAGTTTTTTTTTTTTTTTTGTATAATTAATGTTTTCTTTCATTTTCATTAAGCTATAGTTGACAATTACAATTCGTATTTCAATTGTTTTCTTTTTTAGATTACGCTGTAAGATTAAAAATACCCGACTAAAAAATTTATATATGGACTTGCGTTTTTTTTCTTAAAATATATTATAACATGTAATTATATATGGTGTCATGCATAGCCATGTATTATTATATGTTTCTTATATAGCAACATATATAACGATATATTTTTATATATTAACCTTTATAAAATTAGATATTAGACATATATGACATAATGAGATATGGCAAATCTATTGACATATGTAATAAATTCTCATATATAAAATAATATGCAATCATATATGATGTAATATAAGCTTTATAATTTAAGATATAACAATATATAATGGCTTTTAAAAAGTATTTTTGTGTGATCTAAGATGTGCTTATATATGGAGCCATATTTATAATACAAATTAATATATAATTATATATACCATTAAATGATGTAAGATTGCATATATGACACAAGATCAATAATATAGTTTGATATATGATGGTCCAACATCATTAATTTGTTCTATGCTTATAAGCTATAATTAGATATTGTTATATACATCCCCATACATAATTATATATGCGCATAATGACTAAATTATTTTTCTAAATTTTTTTTTTTTTGAATTTTACAAAAAGTTATATATGTCATGTGTTTTAAATAAATCCAATTTAATCTCAAAATATCTTATTCGATCAATCAAAAATTACTTATGTTTTTGGATCTTATTAGATCCAATTTGATCTAAATTAATCCCATGGGATATTTTGGGATCTATCAGGATCTTAAATTAGATATTATTGGATTCCCCAATTTTAAGATAAAGTTTGATCTAATTTAATCTAATAATATATTTGCGGGATCTAATCGGATATTACTGAAATGAGATCGGATATTACTGAAATGAGATCAGATTTTGTATTTGAGACATTACTATTTTTTGATCGGGAATTTATTTATTTAAATCTGATTATTTGATGTTGATTGTTTGTTTAACTTTTCTAATTAATTTTCAAAATTGTTTATTTTACTTAAACGTTTAATGATATATCATTAAAACCCCACTATTTACACACACACACACTTGAAAGGAAGAAAAAACCGCGCAACGTGGGGTTATATTCATTATTTGAATTTGAAAAGGAATATTAAAAACAAATAGAGCGAATTTAATTTGCATGTAATGCGGTATTTAAATAAGATAAAATAAAGATATTAAATTCAAATTAAAAAATTTTGCGGAATAGTGTCTTCGCTAGCACACAAAATTTAATTCAATAAAAAAGTGGTTTAACTGCATAATCAAGCACTAAATAAGGCGATTAAACTATTCTGTATTCATACTACTAAATTGTTTGCAACTATGTGTTTTGATATAATTTTGTTCTGCACAAAGTGTATGCTAACTCCGACATTGTCCTTGATCCTCTTGTGCCGGATCGCTATTGGCGACGCCTTGTTTTGTTGAATGACAAAGTTAATCTTTTAGTTATCAAATAAAACTTTTAACTATCAAAAAATGAATATGTAAATCAATAAGATTATAAAGGTGAATTAACTTTAATCACGTAGATTATTTTCGCTGTTTAAATTGTCAATTGGTTAAATTTTATAGAATGTTATTCAATCCCTTAGATTTTAAAAAGATTTCATAAAAACACCTAATGACGTTCCGAGTGCGCAAAATTAAAATTTTTTTAGAATCTTCAAAAGTCTTAATCGATCCTGTACAGCCTTGTATCTTATTTTAAAAATTTTCCAACAAAATGTTTTATATTTTAGAAAATTTGCGTGCAACCTTTCGTTATGTTTGTTCAAAAAGTTTATAATTTAGATAATGCTATCTAATCATTAAAAAAACATGACTATAAATGTGAACGTCATAAAAAAATAACATACAAACATTTAGAAAATAAAATAAATATGCGGCAACGTTCTAAAACTCAAAGTGATATTGTATAAAAAAGTCAAATTTAAATCTACAGTAGTAACTCGATTCTTGCACATACTTGATACTTGCACACCTCGATTCTTGCAACATAGGAATATTTTTCATTACGCACTCAGTACTTGCGAAATCCGAAAATTTTGAACTCGATACTTGCAACATTTTTGTATTATGTATATATATCAGCGTTCAATATTTGCTTAGAATGGGCGGCGAAAAACAATGCTTCATTAGGCGATATTATGATGCTCCAGAGACTAAGAAGCAGTGTAGTACTGAACAAGCGACTTTGTACAAAACAAACAAAAATTTTAAATTTCTTTAATTCCACATAAAATATGTATCTACTGTTATACGAATGGGAAATTAATACTCGGTACTTGCGACAACCTCGAAACTTGCACCGAACCCGGTTTTCATTACGTGCAAGAATCGAGTTTCTACTGTAATTAGAAAAACTTATTGTCAATAAAATTATATTTAAACTTTTCTTTGATCTTAAACTCCCTTTTAATTGAAAAATTAAAAAAGCACAAAAATTAAAAAGAAAATTGACTAAATTAAAAGAAAAAAATTATTAATATTTGAAAAAAAAAACATCAAAATTTAAAAAATACCCACTCAGAAAATGCCAGTGGTACAAAACATCAAGCACTGGCATGCCACTGGCTAACCGAGTAATTATAATAAAAATACTGGCAGAACACTTGATTAAGAGGTTTTTTGAATTTTGTTTATTACTTTTATTTATTTATATATTCGTTTATTCAATAACCAACATTTTCTTAGATTCTTAGTAAATATTTTGAATGAAAAATATCCAAATTTTATTTTTATGTGTACAAACCGTAAGCTTCGGCCATGCTTTTGTACATTTACGTACCGTATCGAATATTACCTTTTTTCGTAATTTTTGCATTAATTGTAAAAATGACGCTTTATAACTTTTAAAATGTATACAAAGATTGAAAACACTAATCATGCAGTTTAAAAGGTTGATAAATTCTAAATAGTACCGTTCAAAAATTTTTGAATTCGCTCTAATTGTTCAAGAGTTATACCCATTATAACTCTGAAACTGTAAGAGCAAATGGAAAATTTTTTTCTACAAAATTATTTAGAATTTATCCATTTTTTAAACTGCATCATTAGTTTTTTTAATTTTAGTAAAAAATTAGAAAGTGATAAAGCGTTATTTACAAAATTTATTCAAAAATAAAGAAAAAATTACATATCTGCTACGCAAATGTACAAAAGCATTGCCGAAACTTATGGTTTATGCACATAAAAATAATATTGGATATTTTTCTTTAAACATATTGTCTGAGAAGCCATGAAAATGTTGGTTATTGATCAAGCTATAAATAAAATTCAAAAATGATTGATTTTTGGGCAAAAATCCATTTGGGCAACCTCTAAACCTTTTCCGAAAAATCTGAAAAAAAATCTCTAAATAAAGCTTGAGTACACATGAAAATTAAAAACCAAAAAAAAATTTTGGGACACACTAATATGGACGTTTCAAATTTCTTCAATATTGGTGTTTCTTCTTTTAATTTTAAAGATTTTTTTAAATAATCGCTTTTTGTGTTTTTTTAATTATGTAGATTTTTTTAAATTTCAGAGATTTTTTTAATTTTCACCAATTTTTTTTGGCGATTTTTGGAAAATTTTCACTATTTTTATTATTTTTTTCCAATTTTTTAAATTTTGTTTATTTTTTCAAATGTTGACTTATTTTTAATTTCTCCCATTTTTTTTTCCCCCTATTTTAGCGGATTTGACAAATTTTTCCCAATTTTTAGTGACTTTGTTCAATTTAAACTATTTTTTTTGTAAATTTTAGCAATTTTTTTTCAATTTCTTAAAACTTGTGCGTTTTAATTACTTTTTTTTCAGTTTAAACGATTTTTTTAGATTTTTTTCCAATTTTTGGCGAATTTTTTAAAAATTTACTAAATTTACAAATTTCTATTAAAAATTTGTATGAAGTTAAAAACGTAAAAAGTAAATTATCATATAAAAAAATTTTAATTTTTCTGTTAATTTAGAGAAAAATTTGTCATGATCTCAAGCCGAACAAATAAAATCTCACACATAAACTTATAGATCAACGATAAATTCACTGTTAAAAACAATATTTAATTAAATTTTTAATAATATGGTTAAACCCTTAATTGAAAATAAAATCAATTAAATAGTTTCAAATTATTTTAGCTGATAATTTGCCTAATAGAACCGAATTCAATTAAACTTTTAATTAAATTAACAAATATTTTAATAAAGAATTGATTTTAGTTTTTTCTGTGATATGTCACTCGGAGCTGTTCTGAAAATTAAATCCACATAAAATTATTTGTTATCGCATTAAATTATGTTATTGTAGAAACTTTATGTGGATTCGGTTTTCAAAACCTGTGTTTTTAAATATTTTTGTTTTAATTCATATCTCTCATAACTCTCACTAGTTTCAACTTAAACTAATTTTCTAAAATTTCCGCTTTCACCACTAAAACTGAAATACAGATCATGTCCGTTAATATACCTAAGCAAACATTAATGTACCTTATAATCTGGCCAGCGACTTTCATGCACTAAAAAATCGAAAATATACGCTTAAAATAGCTGTAAAAAATTAAAAATATGCGATTAAATTGAAATATGCACTAAAAATATGCACTTAAAGTCAAAATATGCAAAAATATGCATTTATTACAAAATATGCAAAAATATTAATCAATAACATTTTGTTGCAAATCTTTGATTCGGAAAAGTATTTGGTCAAACTCGAAATTGGGCTACTGATCCCAAATAGACATTTGCTTGAAAGTCGCTGCTCTGCTAATAAGTATTATATTATGGTAAAACGTTTTGTTATACAAATGATGACCAGGTTTGCCAGGCTGGGGGTGTTGTCCCCAAATTTGACGATTTTTTGTTAGTCTTGGGGACAGAAATTTTCAATTGGGACAGGGGATTTTTTTGGGGGGATTTCATAAATATGTTGGGGATATTTGGTGGTTATTACAAATGTTTGATAAAGATTTTAATTGAATATATATTTACAATAAAATCAGTCAACTTAAAGCCTATATGACAACGGATTTTTACAATAAACTTTACCAGAGTTTATATATAAAAAATTTTCAATTTTCTTAAAACATTTTATAGACAACCCTAGATAAAGTTGCTTAAAAAAATTAGATGTCACATAAAAAAGAATTGCTTTAAGCCTAAATTAATCAAAAAATGAGTTAAAAGTACACAGAAAAAACTATAAACGGTTTTCAATTAAAAATTTCATTGAATCAATTAATATTTTAATTGATTTTGCACCTACCACTGAAATGATAGTATTAACTAAAAAAATTTGCAGACAGTTTATTAACACTCTTTCAATTAAAATAATAATAATATCAATTAAAAGAGTTATTGTTTTTCTTTACAACCTCAACTAAAAAGTTTAGTTAAATTGATTAAAACTTTAATTGAAACTTGAGAAGAAAACAATGGTAGTTTTAATTGAAAACTCGTATTTTTTTTATTTTTGTTATAAAATTAAATTGACATTTTATTTATAATAAAATTAAAACTTTTTAATATAAAAATGTATTATAAGAAAACAAATAAAAGTAAAAACAACATTTTTGTTTTGCTTGTCTTGTCTTGAACTTTTTCTTGTAATTGAATTGCTTTCTTAAAAAAATCACACACCACTTTAAAATGATAGTTTAATGACACTTATACTTATTGAAAATTTAATTATTTACCAAAATAATAGTTTAATTGTCCTTTTCGATAAGGTTTATTTAAATCCACATGTGCACTTTTATTACCACAGATAAAACACGAAACTAAATTAAGTTTTCGTGCGTACACGAATATCTCAACAAAAAGAGTGTTGCAAACTCTAGTGAAATAACTACGATTTTGCGTGCATTTGAAATCGGTAAACTATTCAACTTATTAAAAGTTAATCATTTGCGATTTTTTTTATTTTAACAAATTAAATAATATATTGATATAATTAAACCCTTGTTTGATTATTTAATTTAAATAAAATAAAAAAAAATAGTTTGCCAAACTTTTAAAAATTTTGTTTACATGTTGTCAACACTGTATGAATATATTAGAAAATTCAATAAATTTTTTAATTGAATCAATTAAAAAAATTTGTTTAAATTGCCATTGATATTCAAACAATCGATTAATTAGATATTTTTGGCCCATAATTTTTTCTGTGTATATGTATTAAAAAGTTTCTTGACTCAAAATTTAAAAACAAAATATATACGCTTATTCACAAAATGTACAAAGCTATTAAGTTTTCTATGTAATTTCTGTGCCATTTTTTAGAAAACTTCCTTCAAACACGAATGAGCGTTTACGACTAATAGAATAAGAACCCTCAGAAATTTTCCCAAAATTCGCTTGGTTTTTCTATCAATAATTTAACTTAGATTGTTTTGTTTTTTAAATCAAAATTTTGCTTTTTGACATCGTCATATAAATTATAGGACAAAATCCGTAAAATCTTAAGATATAAAGAATAAGTATACAACTAATATATTTATTAATCTGTTTTTTTTTTTAATAAAAACGTTCGAAATTTAAATTCCTTTAAATTTAATGAGACTTAAATTTGAGCTCTGAATTAACTAACAATTAAGATTGATGAATTGAAGAATTTTTTGGGGATATTTGTTGGTTTCATATCGACAAAAGTGTCTGGCCTGCCTGGTTAATGTGAGCAAATTAAACACAGGATTTTTCAACTTTTTTCTAATTGGGGATATTTTTTGATTTGTTTGGGGATAGCGAAAAAAACTATCTGGCAAAGCTTGGAGATAATATCATAATTGTTATTTTTCCAAAATAATGAAAATAAAAAATGGCAAATAAAGTTAATATAACATACCAATATTGCCATTTTACACATGTGACACGCCAAAAAAAATTTCTTAATACATGAAACAAAACAAGTAAACAAGATAAGTTTAGAAAAGTAAACATAAAAAATAATTTAATAAAAAAAAAAACAATCCAATAAAAAAACATGATAACGTTTATTAAAAAGTTAAGAAATAATGTTAACATAGAGGTCAGTTATAAATACACTCAAAGAAAAAAAAGAACAATTGTTTTAAACAAAACTATTTCTGTTTTATTATGGCGCCCAACGTAAGGTCTAAGTAATATTAATCAGTAGTATTAATCAGTAGTTCTATACAAATTTAAACTATATACCTCCCATACTCAATTATTTTAAGCTTCATTATGGCGCCTAACTTAAGGCCTAGCTAGGATTCCTCAAATTTCGATTTTTTTTATATTTCTTTAGATTTCTATTAAATTTTCCTTCAATTATTTCTTTGAGTGTATCTCTTGTTTTAAAGTAAGAATACCAAAAATAGACTACAGTTTCATATTACACCACATAAATAATTTTGTTTGTATTATTGTTCCCCCTCCAAATAATAAACCATAAAACTCCATAAAGGTTAAGGTCATGTTGTAAAAAATAACACTTCTTATTTGTTCATTTGAAATACTAACGTCTTTTAAGCAAAAATATAAAATAATGAACATGAATTATCTAAAAATAATATAAATGTTTGCATACATTAACCTCTAAACAATTTTATTTATATACGAATTAATTCCAGTTCAATAGTTTCGAAGTTTTTAATAGGCATGCTTTAAAAACTATATGTATTTTAGACTTTTTAACTTTCTTTAAAAATAATTTTTATATTTAAAATTTTTTCATCAAGTTCTTGTGATTTAGCTTGGAATTAGTTCGCTGTCTTAACAACTTTCTCCTACACAGAAAAAAAAAAACTAAAACCGATTTTCAATTAAAATATTTGTTGATTTAATTAAAAGTTTAATTGTTAAGAAAATTTTAGTATCAATTCGTAACTATTCTCAAAACTGCTGAAATTAAAAAAAAAAAAAAAAAATTGCCTGGAAAAACGCTAAAATTGAAAAAAAAATTTACAAAATTTGAAAACAATTGTCAAAATTAAAAAAAAAATCGCTCAAATTACTAATTGCTAGAGTTGGGATTAATCATTCATTTTGGTGACTCGGTCAGTATCGTTCAATTCGAGTCAGTGAACTAGTTCGTTCAAATCGTTCAATCGTTATTTTTTGCTTTGACTTGTGAACTGTGTCGTTCGTTTGACAATTATGACGCACTACTAATGTTTTACGAGTTTTTTTTTCACAAAAAGTGTTATAAAATTGAAACTTTTCTAACAAAAATTTATTTATTTTGTGTAAAAAACATTTTATTTGTATGACTATAATTGCTTTTCCTAATTTGAAACAATATTACTACTATTTAAAAAAAAAAAGAAAAATATTTGCTCTTACAAGCAGTTTGAATTGAATAGAGATGCAATTGTTCTGTGAATAAAAAGAACGAAATGAACGATTGACCGATTGAATGAAATGAACGATTGAACGACAAGATCGACTATTGGTGAACGAGTCATATCGTTCAATTGAGTGAGTCGTTCAATTGAACTAGTTCGTTCATGAACGACACAACTCTACTAATTGCTAAAATTTAAAAAAAATCACCGAAATACAATTTCAAAATTCTATATCTTGAAAACATTTTTCATTTTGGTAGTCTTATTTTTGTTACAGAGATTTTTTAGTTTTCTTTTTCGGCCAGTAATTTATTTACAATTGCCCGGTAAACCAGAGCTTTATTTTGTGTACTACTTTCAGTTTCTGACCGGGAGCACTTTAATTTTATTATTTTTGTAGTTCTAGTGTTTTTTACTTTTTTGTGATATTTGTTGTCGTATTTTCTTTTGTATTTAAGCACAGAAGCACAACATCATAACTTTGCTGTTAGACAGCCAAGCAGCATTAGCTCAGATGGTAACGCGTTTGCCTTGTAAGCAGAACTTTATGTTATCGAGCCCTACGGATGCCCAGTAAATTTTTAAAAATCTTAGTTTTTTAAATTAATTTGAAAATGTATTTTTAGACACACCACCTAACACATCAGAGGGTGTCTAAAATAAAATCAAAGTCAATTTGTCCCCCTCTTATGGCAATGCCATGTTAAAGAAGCCGATTCCTTTCATATAAAAAGTCTGACCAAGAAACGACCCCTGCCACCTTGGGACCTTTCCCGGTTGTCACCTAGGACCAATCCCATTACCCGTAAGAGAAAAATTCGATTTTTACCACTTTTTAGAAAACCATAGCATACAATCTTGAGATTTTTTTCATAAAAACCCATGACAAGAGAACTTTTAAAATGTATGGATTTTTAGGGAAACAAATTATTTGGTATCAAAAAAATCGAAATTAAAAACAATATTCAATTTCGAATAGATATTATTAAAATATTAACTGAAACATAATAGATAAAATAGTTACAAATTATTTTAATTGATACTACAATTTATTTAACATTACCGAATTCGACTAAACTTTTAATTGAATTAACAAATATTTTAATTGAAATTCGATTTTTTCTGTGTATCTACCTCTTATTGTAAATCATACAATTGCTCTTACAAAAATAATTTTCCAAAAATCTTAAAAACAAAAAAGTTTTTTGAACTGTAAAATTATACTTTAAAAAATTTGTCTGCCAATCATAAGTTGTTCACATAAAATTCAAAAGTTGATCATTGTTTTAAAATTACCGCAATTGTGTTATTTTTTTTTTTCAGTTTCATATTGTCTTTACAGTTTTGTAAGTCGAAAATTGCAGATTTACCACATTACAATTGTGCTGACTTAAATGTCTGCAACATTATCGTCATCTTCATCATTAACGTGTTCTTTTTTGTGGCTGTCTTTTACGTCTTCTCGTCATTATTATCATCAGCAACCACAATTTTTGTAAATACACATTTTGTTGCAATCATATAAAGATTTTTTTTTTTGCAATTCAACGAAAAATAAATTTTAAAAAAAAACTTCTATCAAAACTGACAGTATTTGTATATAATTTAAGACAAATCAATTCTATATACACAAGGTATGATTTGTGGCACTTTGGGAAAAGTGTTTGATGTGGAATACAATTTTGTCAAATACAATGACATGAAATAATATTTGGCTTATTGATAAAGACATAAATAAACTATGATATTAAGGTATACAGTGATAATAATGATTGCATTTTAAAAAGTCTTTATTTATAGAAAATAAATCCTTAAAATATGCTTTAAAATATTTTACAACGAATAAATTTAAAAGTAAACCCTGTTGTAAGTATAGGATTTATATTTTTTTTTTGATTAAAACTGTAATATAGAAAGAAAAAACCTATCTAATCGAGTGTAATTGAATCCCATAAATCCAATTCCTGTATGTAACATTTTGGCGCCCAACGTAAAACTAAAATAATTACACTATTCGACATATTAAATCGAACGGTTAGTTTTCTAAATATATTGAAACTTTTTGATTTTCATTGAACACCCCGTTTATTTTAGCACTTTTGTCTCATTACCGTGGAATCAAACTTAAACACAGAAAAAAAAACTAAAATCGAGTTTCAATTAGAATAATTGTTGATTTAATTAAAAGTTTAATTGAATTCATTCCAATTAAGGAAATTGTAATTTGTAACTATTTAATTGATTTTATTTTTAATTATGGTTTTAATTATATCTATTACAAATTTAATTGAATATTGTTTTTAATTTCAAACAAATTTTTAGTAGATACGAGGGCTGTCCAAAATTAGCCGACCTAACAAAGAAAAAATAACAAATTTGGGAAAAATTTTCTTTATTTCTCAACACAATCTCTCTTAAATTGCTTCAATAAAAATATAAAAGTGTATCCATATTTTATTTATTATGTTTAACAACAAAATTATAAAAATATGCACAAAAATACATTAAAAAGAGCAAAATATGCAATAAAAAAGGAAAAATATGCATTAAAGGTCAAAATATGCGAAACATGTTTTTTGTCAAAATATGCGATTACAAATCGATGCATTTTTGTTCTAAAAAGAGCAAAATATGCAATAAAAAAGGAAAAATATGTATTAAAGGTCAAAATATGCATTAAAGGTCAAAATATGCGAAACATGTATTTTTGTCAAAATATGCGATTACAAATCGATGCCATTTTGTTCTAAAAAGAGCAAAATATGCAATAAAAAAGGAAAAATATGCATTAAAGGTCAAAATATGCGAAACATGTATTTTTGTCAAAATATGCGATTACAAATCGATGCCATTTTGTTCTAAAAAGAGCAAAATATGCAATAAAAAAGGAAAAATATGCATTAAAGGTCAAAATATGCGAAACATGTATTTTTGTCAAATTATGCGATTACAAATCAATGTCATTTTGTTCTAAAAAGAGCAAAATATGCAATAAAAAAGAAAAAAACATGCATTAAAGGTCAAAATATGCGAAACATGTATTTTTGTCAAAATATGCGATTACAAATCGATGCCATTTTGTTCTAAATTTGATGATTCGGATAAATATTTTATCCATATAAGTTTTGGACTATTGAGAAAAAATATGCATTTGCATGAAATTTCTTAACACTTTGGCACCCAACGTTATCATTTTAAAACAATTTACATTAGAAAAATTCCTTCCCACCCCAATTTAGTGGGTGACACCAAAGCAGACCAGTAATTGAAACATATATCTAATCTTTTGGTATAATTTTTCTTACCGCTTTTAGCCTTTGGGAGAGTACATTATACATGTAAGACGTGACATAAGTACTGGCATGATTTTTTGTTTGTTGCCACTCCATCATTAAATCAGTTGTCGTCGTGTTAAGCTCTTTTTATGTATATAATTTTTTTTATTACATTCACACAATACAATATTTACAAGAATTGCAAAATATTAAATTTTGCATACGTGCATGTTTTTTTTTTTAATTTTCCTCTGGCTTTCGCATTATTTTGTTATTAAAAGAGTATAAAAATCTCAGTGTTAATTCTTTTAAATCTTTTGAATATATTGCATTTTATACACACAGCAAAATAAAGTGCCAAGCGAATTGAAAAATGTATTTTGGTAGCTACAACCAAAAAATTCGGTTAGTACAACCATATTCCAATGTGCTTTATGAATATTGTAATTTAAATTCAGTTTTAATTTAAAAACTAAATTTTTTTTTTTGTGAAAACCAATATTTAGTTGTAACAACTGATTTTAGATGTAGTAACCGAATTTTAGTTGGCAAATTGTTAAATTTTTCTCTGTGTGTACTTTTTGATGAGGGTACACTTAGAATACTATGTAGGTAAAAACCACTGCAAATGTAGTTAAAAGCAAATTAAATTTCACTTGAAAAATAATTCAACAAAAATTGTTTTTTTTTTTTAAATAACTGTATAAAATGAATGTAAAATCATAATACAGTCATTTTATGTGGTTTGTTTTTTAAAATGAACTACAATTGTAGTAAAACAGAAATTTCTTCTACAAATGACTATTGTTCATTTAAAAACAAAGGTACTGTATTACAACTCAAACAACTACAAATATTTACAGCAGAAGTTTTCTGAGTGTAAATATCAGTTTAAAAACATTTATTTTTTAACCAAAAAATAATTTTTCCCCTCAAAACTGTTTTTTTAACAACCCAATTTATTTTTTAAATCCAAAAAAGTTTTTCACAACAAAATTTTGTTTTCACCTCTAACATATTTTTTTTTTAAATATATTTTTGTTGTTTCATTTGGGTTCATTGTGGTGGGTATAAAGAAAAAATTTTGTAAAACCAAATTTAATTCATGTAAAGGGTGTTTTTTTATACAGGTATATAACTTTAAGTTGGCAACACTTTTTTAACTGGCGGCCATTTTGTCAGTTGTAAAGTGATTTATGTTTAGTTTGGTTTGGCATTTCAACATGAATAGACTGACGCCTGAACAATGCTTTCAAATTGTGCAAATTTATTTTGAAAATCATGGTTCTGTTCGAAATACGTATCACGCGAATTTTGTTTAGCAATGAAGCTCACTTTTGGTTAAATGGATACGTCAATAAACAAAACTGCCGTATTTGGAGTGATGGTAATCCTCAAGTGTATGTTGAGACACCGTTACATCCAGAAAAACTGACTGTTTGGTGTGCTTTATGGGCTGGTGGAATCATTGGTCCGTACTTCTTTAAAAACGATGCTGGTCAGAACGTTACAGTCAATGGTGACCGCTATAGAGCCATGATTGCTGACTTTTTCGTTCATCTATTGAACAACCATGATATTCAGGAGCTGTGGTTTCAACAAGACGGTGCAACATGTCACACAGCTCGTGTAACAATTGATTTATTGAAGGAAACGTTTGGTAACCGCATAGTTTCACGTTTCGGACCCGTGAATTGGCCCTCAAAATCGTGCGATTTAACGCCGCTGGACTATTTTCTGTTCGGATATCTGAAGTTGCTAGTCTACGCCGAGAAGCCCAAACGATTGACCACTTGGAAGACAACATTCGCCGCGTTATTGCCAACATACGGTCACAAATTTTAGAAAAAGTCATCGAAAATTGGACCTCCATATTAGACTACGTCCGAGCCAGCCGTGGCGGTCATATGCCAGAAGTCATATTTAAATTATAATGCCAGAAGATTATCTTTCGAATAAAGTAAAATTAATGTCAATTTAAAAAAATCATCTTTGTTTTATTCCATTTCAAAGTTCTATACCTCTATAAAAAACACCCTTTACTTGTTTATTAATAATTTTCTACCAAGTATGATTTCTATCGAAATAAGCTACGACATAATCACGATGAGGAAAATAATGAATGATGATAATAATTCTTATCATTATGAAAAATTGTACGTGTATGTCAAGTAAAAAATGTTAGGATGCGCATAAACAGTTATTAACATAAATGAACAAATACCCTTTATTAAAAATTTAGTTAATAAATAAATCGTGATTAGAAAACACATCCCTGCCGGGGCGCTAAAAAATATTTTTTTTTGCGTATAATCTAAATGTCATATTCTTTATAGAAGATTAATAACGAGGACTTTTTGCTATAGAAAAACTCTTTTTTGTAGAACATTTCTAAGATTCGGATTTATTTCTTATTTATTTGAATAGCTGTAGGATGTTGAAACTTGAGTATTTAGCCATTGCTATATTTTGGTTTAAGTAATACAACTTTTACTATATGCTTTGATGATGACTAGTGGGTGTGCCTTCGGTTTAGTTTGTTGGTTTTATTGTTGATTTCTTGGTATAAAAAGGCGTTGTTTATAGTTTAATAACAAAAATTATAATTTATTTGAGTTCAATTTTATGTATAATACTTTAATATTGGTTTATAAAAGATAATTATACAAACGTTTTAAAATAGTTTAAAACTATTTTAAATACTAAAAGTATACTTTGAATTTATTAAATATTAAGCAGCCTAAAATTATACCTTTAAAAAAATAACATAAATCAGGAATTAGTCGTTGTAATGAATGGAATTTTTGGTTGTTGTTATTTGGCGGCCAACGTGGGGGGCCCTTGTAAAATATTGTAAATTAAAAACGCATTAGTGTTTTTTTTTTTATTTGTTTATGCCATATTTTAATTTATAATTTCTAAAAATATCTTTTGCTTCAATTTATCTAATACGCTGATTTAATAATTATTAGTTATCCTTAAAGTATGCTTTTAATATTTGTTGATGAATAGTCTACGCCGTTGTAAACAAATTGGTTTTATAATAAAAGCAAGGATGGTAGGCAATACCGTTAAAATACCGTTATCGATTCAAATCCTTTCAACTGACTATCGTTGTAATTGAAATATCGTTATCCGTAAAATACCGTTACCGATATAACTACAATACCAATAGCCTTAAAATATCGCTACCGAAATAACAAAAATACCGTTATCAGAAAAAATAATCGCTGTAAATAGATATATATTCCCTAATTGTCATCATAAACTAGCCAGTCATTGGAATTCGAGCATAATGGAGCTAAAAATATCAGTGTGCATCGAAATTAACTGAATAACTAAAATAACGTTACCCTTAAAATACCGTTACCGAAATAACTGAAAACCCGTTATCCACAAAATAACGTTACCGACATAACTAAAATACCGTTACTGCTATAATACCGTAGCCGAAAAAAGTAATATACCGTTAAAAAACCATTACCGAAATATCGTTACCCCTAAAATAACGTTACCGAAATAGAAGAAAATACGTTACCCATGCAGATAAAGCAGTTGATAATTTAACAATCTAAAATATACTTTAAAGACTGTTCTAACAATACTTATAATTTGCCAACATGAATTTTATTTTTATTTAGACATCAAAGAAACAATATTTTGATTGAAAATTTATGTGACAAAAGTGTTTCTATGACAAGTAATGCTTTATTTATACACAAATTTTATGAATTTGTACACAGTAAAAAGTTTTAGTTTAATTTTAACACCGAGCCGGTGTGTATATATAACAATCCCTAAAAAGTGTTAAATGTATTCCATTATGGTATACTTATACAGAGATTGAAAAACAGACAGTGAGAGAGAGTTTCGTTTTTGAGAGCATAAAAATAACACCATTATGTATTACGGTTTATTATTTTTTGGTGTTAAAATAAAACCAAATTGTTTATATTCAATAAGTAATTTGGCATTAATATAATACCCTATGGAATACGTTTTACACCTGACCAAGAATTAGAATAATGCCATTAGGAATATATTGTATTCTTAAATGGGTGTTATTTTCAATACCTAATGGAATATATGGTACACTGAACGGGTGTTGCTTTTAACTTAGGAAGGGCTAAAATTAATACCCTTTTTTATAAAATTTCACTTTTTATAAAATTTCACTGAACTTTAGTTTTATGTTTAGTATTTTTTAATTTATATTTATTGTAATATTTTACCATAACACAAATAAAAGGATGTAAATATTTCAAACTAAAATCACACTTTCAATATAATATAATACTTACAATGCCACCACATTTGCTGTTTTCAACTTTAAAAGCCGGAAACAAACATATAACAGCTTCAGCTACCGCGATCTTGTCTTCTCAGTTTGGGTAATTGCCACTTCGTTTGCGAAAAAAGTTTGTGGCTTCACGTACCAGACATCGTCGTGAACTATCGCTTAATGTTTTTTTAATTGCGTATTCACTAAACAACGCACCGAAATCCCCATTTCTTAAGTAACACTCTAATTCCTGTAATATTTGTTTGATAATGAAACGCTAATGGAATTACACGATTTGTACTAACCTTCATAAAATTGACCTTGCTTGTTACTTCTGTTGTTTCGTCGAAACAGAACTCTTTAAAAAACAGCTACAACATCTATACTGCTTAATTATTTCTGGCAGGTCATCAAAATCTATTATGACACCGTCTCGATCTTTAAACTGCAGTTCTCTGCCTTCTAAATGAATTTCCAGCTTATTAATAGCTAAAATCCCAAAAAAATGTATTATAAAAGATTTAAATTAATAAGGACTTGTAGTCAATACTCACTTGAAACTATTATTGTATTTGATGTGAATTCCTCACTTTCTGGTTCCACAATAGGTACAAAATAAAATTTTCCACCACTTTTCACTTTAATAAACATTGTCAATCTTTTCGTTTTAATGATGTTAAAAAATATAACTTTAACTCCATTAATTGTAACAAAGAGAGAGATTTAATACTTTTTCTGGTGTTATTTTTAAACCAAAACAAGCAGTTTCATGAGAGAGGCACATTTTTACAACTGTTTTTAATACCTTATTAGGTGTTGTTTTTAAACTTTAAAGAATGAAATTGTTTTAAGAGAGAAATTTAAGTCTTTTTTGGTATTAAAGTAAAACCGAAAGTATTAAAACAAAAAAAAAAAAAAAACCAATGCCTGCGTCGGTGTTATTTGTAAACTAACAGGAATTGTTTTTTTTTTTCTCCTGAAAATATTTAATTACAATTTTGGTGTTATTTCTATTCCAAATAGTCATTAAAAAACTTTTAAATTTCTCTGGGTGTTAAAACAATTCCCACAAGTATTACAATTTATACCACATGGTGTTAGATATAAACTCTTTTGGAATTAATTTAAAATTTAATTCCAAAGTAGTTTAGAATTAACACTGCTAAGTTTTAAAATTAAACCACGACTTTTTACTGTGTAGCAGATTTATTAACCTAATTTTATGGGGTTAGTTATCTTATGAAACTTTTATAAAATTTAAAATATTTTCTTTTAAATAAGTTCTTAAAAATATAAATTGAATTGCAAATTAAAAAGTATGCTTTAATTTTTTTTTAATGATATTTATGCGTAAAATTTTGGCATTTTATCTGTAAGAAAAAAAATGTCCCATTGAAATTGAGAAATTGTCAAGACATGTGAACTTATCAATAGATTCGGAGAGAATTTTAATAAAAAAAAGTGTTTGGAATTAAAAAATTTTCAAAATTTATATATAAATTAAAGCATTCTTTTAGGCTTATCATTATTTAAAGGTTATAATCATTATTCTTGTCGCCAAATATTCTACCAAATACATTCAATTTTTTGTCATATTTCTATGGAAAATGTATAAAACTGTGCCTGATATTTGAAATTGTAGTATATTAACATTCATAAATGTTAATAATTGAATTAAATTTATTTATGGCGTATGGTCATGACTAGGGCAAGGAATTTCATGCAAATGAATGTTTGTGGCCAGTAGCCCAAAATCGATGTTGGCCAAATACTTTTCCGAATCAAAGAATTTGCAACAAAATGGCATCGATTTCTTGATGCATATTTTTTCATATTATGTTATAAATGTGCATTTTTGCATTTTTCGCTATAAATGTATATTTTATTGCATTTTTTGTTTTATGTCAATTTAAAAATAAACAAAAGAAAACATTTGTAACCCTGAACATAGCATCTAAATGCCACTTGTTAGACATTTATAAAGAATTTCATTTTAACACAAACGCTCTCGAATAATAAATCGATTTTTAAATATTCAAAAATTGTACGTGCATATTTTTTTGATTTTTAGTGCATAATTTTGGATTTTTTGTGCATATTATTTGGGTTTTTGTGCATATTTCGATTTAAATGTATGTTTTAAGCGCATATTTTGGATTCTTTACACACACAGAAAACAGTTTTGTAGTTGCAACTGAATTTTTTGCCAACCGAATTTTTGGGGTTCCACGCTACTACTATTATTAAATTTTAATTGTAACAACCAACATTTATGGACTATAATATTATATATATATAGATTCACATGCGTTCAACAAAATTTATTTTATTAATGAACAAATTATATGCCTCCACTGATAGAATTTTGTTCATTGTATTAATGAAATTCTTCATTAATACAATGAATTTTTCATTAAAAAGTCCCCAAAGAAAGTTTCATTGGCTCGATGAAATATTTTTCATTAATCAAATAATAATTGAAAAAAATATTTTTTTTCAATAGTTGAAGCGCCTCCAGTGGAAATTTTATGGAACTTATTGTTTGCTGTACAAAAAATATTTATGTAAAAATCATTGCATATTTTAAGGATCAAACAAATACAGTTAATGAAAATTTCATTCAGTCAATGAATTTTTTATTAATTTAATGAAAATGTTTCATTCAACCAATGAATCCAAGTTAATGAAAGACATTCATTATTAGTATGAAGGAAAATCCTATCAGTGTCGAACTGGGCTCCAACCGGCGATCTTCCGTTTGTCATGCAAGTGTAAATTACTTGACAGTTCAGTAGATGAATTTGTGGTTGTTTACCATTTGCTAGTCGTCCCGAATGATTTAGCAGCTGGAACACCTTCGACTGCTGTATAAAGGCCAGAAAGTTTGGCAACTGAATCTTCTTTGGATGATATGTGTTGGATATTATTGGGTCCTCCACCTGTTACCGTTACCTCTGCTCTATTTTCGGCCGAATGGTAGCCTTCCAATCAGCCCAAGCCTTTTTCCAACCAGTTGCATCGTTTTCTGGAGGTCCTCAGCTGTTTAATGTACTTGCTAAGTCCTTCCACAACTGGTCTTCAACTGTTTTGTCGCCCCTCTAAAAACCTTTGGCCAAACAAGTTTTTTTTTGCATGAATGTTAAAAATGGGGCCTCCTGTTCCGGATTCATGTGTTTTCCCGTAAAAAATTCAATACTTTTTCAGTTAAATAAACGTATATTAACAACATATCACATTTACTTACATTGTTTGATTTTGTTTTTACTTTTAATATTCAAAATAATTTTATTTTCTAAAAAGTTTGGTTTTTCACGCAGTTAACTAATACCGTTTTACAATTACTTTTTTTGTAGTGAAATTGTTTTATAGAACCATAAAAACACTTTAATTCCACTAGAAACAAAATGAAAATGAAATTTTTCTTTTCAAATCACTTATGTGGAATTGGGAACACAAATTGAGCGGAAGTTTCACTTTCACTTCATTTTCGGAATGTAGAACCCATGCGAATATTTTTTCAATATCGATAAGGAAAACTAATAGTTTGAATGATGTGACTGTGTTTTGGTTAATTTTATATATTTTCTGTTTACAGTATATTTTAATTATTCTGATGATGAATTTTAATGATTAGATTTTGTTGGTTACAATGGAATTCTAACCAATTTATTCTCTGTGTGCAGCATATTTTAAGCGCCTATTTTCCTTTTTTAGTTGCATAAAATTCATTGCCCTAGTCATGACTTTAAATCTCAATTATTTTCTAGACTAATGGATTTAGAAATGTATAATTATAATTAATTATTACTAAATTAAGAATTTTAGGTATAAATAAATACAAAATATTTTATAAGTTTAATACAATTAACATATTATTAAATTATAAAGTTATAAAATGTTGCCCAGTAAAGCTATTGAAAAAGTTATTATAAATATTTTTAGGCTGGTACTTTTACTAGTACAGGTTCTGGATTTAGTTTTTAGTTTGACTAATTCAGAACAAGTTTTAGAAATGGTTCTAGAGGAACAATGTCAAGTGTAGTATCCAATTCTTTCTAACAGAAAACTTTACTGGTTATAACCGTAATTTTTATTATTTTATTTTTCAATTAGTGTTATCGTTTTGTTCATTAAAAAGACCTTCATATTTTATTTATTTTTTTCTTATAGATATAATTATATTTTTTCTTTTAATATCTTATCTTAAAAATTGTTTTAAGAACCTAAAAAAAAAAAAAAACAATAAAAATCATATACAATTTTTTTATACATGAAAATATAATTTTTTCTTCTATTTGATGAAATTGTATTTGTTCGTTTTTATCTTGAAAATTATTTTTGATCTTGAAAATAGGTGGTGTGAGTAAAATCTATATATAGTATTTCATATTTTTGGGGGGCAACAATTTTTTTAATGCCAATATACTCATTTATCAAAAATATTTTATTTTTAAAATTTTAAAAATTCCCATGAATTAAATTCAGCCAAGGTACAAATTTTTTTGCACAAAGGCATGCAAAATTATATTTAAACAATATATTACAAATTTTGAGGACTTTTCGACAAAAACCGAAAATTTTAATTAGAAAAAATACAAAAAAAAAAAAAAAACAGATTCTGAAGCTTTCCACAAGAACAGGGGTTTTATATTGGAAAGATTTATCCACAAAATTAATCGTGTAGGATTTATATTCCTGTTAAAATTTCAAAAATTAGTTGCTAATATTTCCACTAGAGGGCCCCAGCAAAATAAAGTGGAAGTAGTGCTTTAAGAACCTCTTTAACTTGACTTCCAAAGCATTATCATACGCACATTTTTCACTTTAATAGAAGTTATTGTTAACAACTGCCAAAAATGTTAAATTAAAGTTATTTTAAACAGCATTTGCATCACAATATAAATTAATTGGTATCTAAATTAATAACATCCTAAGAAGTACTTTTTCGAAACTTCATATATTATTTTTTTTATATGGAGGTTGAGGTGGTAAGTGGTTGGATTTGCAATCAGAAGGTTGCGAGTTCGATTCCGGGCCGGGGAGATAATTTTTTTTTATTTTTTTTTTAATTCTAATTATTTTTTTTAGTATTTTTTATTTAATTTAGTTTTTTCTGAGTATTTTAAGAGAATTAAGTAATTTATAAAGAATTAAATTAAATTAGAAAATTCTTATCCAGAGTGGACAAACAATTATTTGATAAAAATCTATTTTTGGTCTTTGCGATGGAACTTTTTGTAAAACTTATTTAAAAATATAAAAAAAAAACGTAAGGTTTTATATTTTTTATTGTTATGTTGATTCGAAAATGCAAAGATGTATTTCACTGTTAAAAATAAGTTTATCGAATTTTTCATATTTGTTTCAAGATATACTTTTCAGGTGTGCCTCAATTGAAACGTGTGCAATATTCAAAAAAAAAATTAGGTAAAAAAATTTAATTTTGGCTTCAAAATCTAGTTGAGTTTTTAATTCTATTGTTTCGGATCGCAAAAAATTAGCAAAACCAAAAAATATCGAAGCCAAATTTTGAAAGCTAGTTTATTAATAATAATAATTAATTAGTAAATTAATTAATTAAAACCTTTTACTTAATTTAAATATATCACTTTAATTAACCTATAGAGTTTTTACCGACCTCTTTCTCCAAATCGTTAGAAAAAAATACGTGAAGACTAAAAGATCTTAAGTTCCAAGGCACACTCGTTTCATTGGAGGCCACTTTTCCCTACCTGTAGTTAAACTACTTCTCCAATATTTTTTTCTCATTGTCATTATCTTATTAAAGACACTTCTCGTCAAATTAATTATTAAAAAAATATTTTAAAATATGCAATGAATTCAAAAATGTTAAATGAGCATTTTTATTATTTCTTAATATTTTTTTTAACATCATCAAAACTTAAAAATATTTTAAAAATAATTTATATCTCAGTGATACGAAATCACATAATAAAAATATTTTAAAAATCATTATTTCATCTTTTTTATTATATATTTGTGTAGCATATTTTTCTTGTTTTCATAAAAATATATCAATATTTTCAACTTAAGTTCGTTTTAAGTTTGTTGTATTGCATAAGTAACTTTGGTGCAAATGGTTAGCGCGGTCTACTTTAATACAGCAGATCGTAACTCAAATTCGTGTGTTCAATACTCGCTGGCACCAAAAGATTTTTATTTTTTCATATTTAAAGAAACATCCCTAAAGTATGCTGCACATTTTTATTAAAGAAAAATGTTAATATATATTTGAAAAAGACCTTCCATGAACTATTGAAAAATAGCATCCATGCACTGTTTAAAATGCTATTAAAGAAGTTATATATTCACTCCATCCGCCCAATGACACGACAATGTTAAAATCATTAATGATTCACCTAAATTTGCACCACAACCGACTCATTAGATGTGGTGTTTTTACTACTTCTTCCTCAGCTCTTATTTTGCTTTGAAGGAATACAATTGTAGATCTATGAAGTTAATGAGTCAACATTTTTTTTTTTTTTTTGATAAAAAACTTATTTTAAGTCTTTTTTTTTACAAAATCTTCTCTCATCTATTTATTTAAATGTCCTTACGCATTTTACCTATTACGTAGTCAAGTTTACTAAAATATTTGTTTTTTCTATTAAGTTTGTAACGTAAGTGTATCAAGGTGTAGTGTATCCCTAAGATGATTTGATTTATTTCCATCTAAATGACTTTAAGAAATAGAAAAAAAAAATGAAATAGCGCTATGAAAGTAACATCAAAAAATTAAATTATGCGTTACTAATGGACTTTACTTAAGGAAAACTAAATATAAAAAGAAAACGTTTTCCTAACCACACAAACGGAAATGATAATAGTTGGTAGAAGGAAAAAAAAAGTAAAAGGTCAAATTAGAAAAATTGGATTTTTATTAAATAGTTAAGGTGTTGTTTTTTTTTAGTTTTAGTTTTAACCTTTTTAATGAGGTTTTTGCAATTTTGTTATACACACAGACAAATAAAGTGCCAACAGAATTTAAAAGTGTATTAGAGCGGCTACAAGCAATAAATTCAATTCGCAGAACCTTATTCAAATGTGATTTCTGAATATTTTGGGTGTTGCAACCTAAATTCAGTTGTGTTAACCGAATTTTGTTGTGAAAACCAACATTCAATTGTACCAACCGACTTCGGTCGTAGTAACCGAATTTTAATTGGCAAAAGGCTAAATTTTTTCCTGTGTGTAGTTATTTTTAACCCTCTAACGCCTGACGATGACATTTGTCATCGTTTATAAAATTGAACCCAAATGCTTCGAATGAGTGTTTTATACTTAGAAATTGATATAGTTCGATATAAAAGTGAATTAGCTAAAAGTTTTGCGAATAAACTGTTCGTATTCAGTGCACTGTTAAAACGCGAGAAAGCTTTAAAGTTCAAATTTTGTAAAAATTCAAAAAATAATTATTTTTTAATTAACTGAGATTTCCAACAACTAAAACACTTATTTAAGTTGATTTAAAACTCTTGAAAATTAGGTATAAGTAAGATTGAAGTATTACCTTTAATAATCAGTCCTTATTTTTCTTCAAGAACGAACAGGATTTTATCAGGATATCTCTAAAGGACATTGTCTTAACTTATAAAGTAATGGACGGATCGTTTTGAAATTTGGTATAGAGAAGACAATCAGTAATAGTAGCAAAAGTCTAAAGTTTGAACAAAAAATATTGAAGTTAAAATACTTTTTCGCTCTATTTCGCATTTTGCAAAAAGCGAAAATCGCCATATCTTCCTAAAAAGAAGCACAAAAAAGTTTATTTTGGATTGTGGTTATGTCTTGGTAAGAGCAATAATTTTTGGTGCAAACTTTTGTTTTACTTGCATTAGTTTTCGAGATAAATTTTAAATTATTTTTGCTCATATCGCCGAAAGTAGTCAGCGAAAAACATTTTTTTAAGAGAAATTATTATTTTTTTTTGCGAGACGAATACATGGTATGAATTTCATTGCAAAACAAAATTCGGGGCATTAGAGGGTTAATAATATTTCGCAATAGTTGAAGTTTAGTTATTTTTAGAAAACATTTTAGTGCGGTACACAGAAATTTTTTTTTTTTTTTGAATTAATAATCTTATAATTACAAATTATATACTATTTCCCTAGCGAAAACAGACCTGTGCCTCCGGTGGGAATCGAACCCACGACCCCGCACTGATAAGCCAGCACGCTACCAACTAGCCTACCGGAGCGCACATTATTAAAAAATTTAAAAATCTGTATTATTTAAAAAAATCTTCACAATAAAAAAAAACTACGATTGTTAATATAACAAAATTTAAATTTAATTAAATTTTCAAGTAGTTAGCCCCAAAACTGTCAGAGAATATTTTTTTGGAACGAAAATAATGAAAATTTTCAGTAATTTAATGAATCTTTTCTTCAAAAGGCAACGAAAATATTTTTTTTTGTTTAAAATACCTTATTTTTTTTGTCTTTTCTGACAATTATATATAAAAGTTAATTTTGTTAATTTTTACAATATATGTTTTTATATAATTATATATAAAAATTAAAGAATTTTTCTTTTAAATTTTAGCACATACATTTATGTAGAATTATATGCCATAGAATTTGTTTGGTTTTATGTACATCTAATTATATATATGATATCATATTTAGCTATATCAATCATATATGATGAGATACAATATATCAACTTATATAATTGAAAAAAAAAAGAAATTGTCGACGAACTAGTTCAATAAATGAAAATAAACTATGAGCTATTAAGCACAACTCTAAGGCATGGTTTAATTAAAAAGGTTAGACGATTGCAGGGTGTTTGGTCGCAATAACAAATGTTTTGACAACTTTCAGTACAATAATATTTACGAAAATATAACAGAGAATAAGAACATTTTGTTCGGTATAAATGACTTGAATTCACACTAAATATTAAAAGTTGTAATATATTTTAAAATTTTTTAATATTATATTTTATTATTGCTGAAACTGTAATGAAATTGCATTTAAAAGATCTATATCACTTTGTCATTTCGCTTTTAATGCCTTAAAATGTGATCAATTCATTTAATTCGAGTGGTGCATGTTTATGTCGTTTATGCCGACGTTTCTTGATATTGAAATGTTATTTTCCTGAGAAACGTCGCAAACGACAGTCCTTGGTAATTAGTTCATGCTCTAGTGTAGACCATTTTCTTTCTATAGCACAGTGTTATTTTTTTTTTCAAGTCAAAAACCTACTTTACCTAACTTGATTTCAAAATTTTGTATGTTTTTGCTGTACTTAACATTTAAATCCCACTTAAACTATTTTATGGTGATAGAAAATATCACAATACCTCCTACAAATAAGCATTATTGCTTTAAATGGAAACCTTCTTAGCTCAAAAAAAAAGCATACGAACAATGACATCTACTTACATATAAAACTCTTGAGGAGAGTTTCTTATTCTAATGGTTTGAATAGTACTTAAAAATACATTTACGTTTTGTGGCTTGTTGACGTTACGTCAAAATATGTCAACTGTCAAATTGCAAAATAAAAAAAAAACCCTTACAATTGTATTTGCCTTACAAGTTTTATGGTGAAAGAACTAACGTGACCAATATTAATCTATTGAGAGAGATGTAAATAAAAAAAAAAAATAAGTTAACCGATTTTAATTTTTTGAAAAATATAGTTGTTTTTGAGTATTTCCTAACATTGTTATATGGCAACCCTAGTATAATTTGTTTAATGTACACTGACCAAACTCCACTTTAGCCGCAGTCATCGCTGTGTCGACCGTGGCTCAACTCGTTAAGAGGTGAGATTACGATGCATATCTTGATGCTAAGGCAGTGAGTTCAAGTCACAGTACGACACCAAAAAAAAAAAAAAAAAGTTTTTCATATAGAGCAAATTAACAATATAAAATACTTTGTTCAATTGACACATAAATTAACCACTGACGAGTCCCAGGAGGGGGACGAAACTGCGGCAGTCTGGTGTATCCCTTGTGTCCGTAAAATGTTTCAATAAAAATGTTTTCTTCTTCTTCCTGTAAAGAGACTAACTAAAGAAAAAATTATCTTTCATGATATTAATGAAACAATTTCATAGATTTTTTTTTCGTATATTCAAGGAAGAATTTCATTATATCCAAGACATTTTAATAATATTAGGACATTTGTCATAAACTTTATTTCATAGTTTCATATAAAAAAATCATTCGATTTTATAAATTATCTATTCATCAATGTAATGAAAAGTTTCGTTAGATCTATGAAATTATTTCAAAGACTTCGTTTTTATTTTTTCATAAAATTTCATTAATTTTCATACATTTCAAACTTTATTTTTAAGATTTAATTCTCAAGTGTTCAACGTACATATTTTTTAAAGTGCTTCATTATTTTAATGTACACACAAAAAAATAAAGTGCCAACCGAATTGAAAAGTGAATTTTGGTGGCTACAATCAATAAATTCGGTTAGTACAACCATATTCAAATGTGATTGCCGAATATGCAGTTGTGTTAACCGAACACTGTTGTGAAAACCAATATTCAGTTATACCAAACGGTTTCAGTCGTAATAACCGAATTTTAGTTGGCAAATGGCAACATTTTTCTCTGTGTGTAGCATTTTATTCATTTTAGACTTAACTAAAAAATCATATGAAGCGGTTCATTGGCTTAGTTCTAATGCGTTTTTAAGCATTCATGAAGAGTTTTATTAATTCAAGAAAACTTCTTAATAATAAAAAAAATGAATGAAACTGTTTCATAAATTTTATAAACGCTTTATTGTCGGAACGATTCATTAGTTTTATGAAGATGTTCATTAATTCTACAAAGGTTTCCTAAACATTGGCTTTAATGAAACCTGTTTCATAGAATCTATGAAAAGTTTCAATGTACGCGTTCCAGTGACAATTTTCATTAAAGCTATGAAGAAATTCATTACTGAAGTGAAGATAAATCTCTCAGTGTAGTAATATTTTAATAAAAACTAGCCATTAGTCATGTTCCGAGTGAAATCGGCATACTTTCGTTAAGTATTAAAAACAATTTATGGCCCAATCTATTAGATTTTAAAAATTATATATGATGAATTTCAAAAATTTTCTACACTGTGAGGTAAAGTATTTTCAAAAATTTGTTTATATAGCATGAATAACCTTTTGTGTATGTGTAAAACGATGTTTAAGCATTCTAAATCTATCCGTGATAATAATCTATGTAAAATTATGGCGGTTTAAATTTAAATCAAATTAAAAATATTAATATTACAATTTTTGATTGGATTTAATAAAAGTTACAGGAATAACATAAAAACGTATAAAAATACCCTCAAAAAAATTGTTAATTGTTAGAACTTAAAAGAAAACCGCAATTATTTTGGTAATTACACGCATTTTTTCCGGTTTCAAGAAATTAAATTTATATTATATAAAATAAATTTCACAAAATTTTCAAAAAGATTATAAAATTTTTTACGATTTTAAAATGCCTTTTTGACTCAGAGGTGCCGTTTATTAAGAAAGTCAGTTAACGTAATACGCTAGCGAATTTCAACTAAAATTGTGAATGTCAGACTCAAAAAACGTGAATTTTCAAAAAATGTTGGCCAATTCCTTATAAGTTTGTGATGTTTGTATCTCTCTCGGTGCACCACTAAAATTGGTCCACAGAGAGAATTCTAGTGGACGAAAAATAATGAAAAATTTCAGTAACAAATGAAACTTTCCTTTACAAAGTAAACGAAAATTTTTTTAAAATTAATATAAAAAAAAAAAAACTTCATACTTTTAATGAAACTGGTTTTTTAATGATACTTTTTCATTGACCAAATTAAACTTTTAATAAGAAAATGATAATTTTCATAAAATTTATTAGTTTAATAAAAAGTTTCAATGAACGAGTTCTATCTATGCCCGTAATTTCAAACAATAGATACCTACCGGTACTTAGATACCTACCCGATTTTGTTCGTGTACACGGTAGGTATCTAAGCACCAGTAGGTATATATTGCTTGAAATTACGGCCACTAGTCTAACTTCATTGCTTCTATACAAAAATTCATTAATGCTATGCAGAAAATTCTCTCAGTGTGAGCTGACATCAACTTGGTATACCTTACACTGTATAAAATTACAATATTTTTTAAATACTGTTCTCTAAACTCAGTTCCATTAAACGGCGCAAAGAAAACCCTATGGAAAAAAACTGCGAAAGTTTAAAAATCGTAAAATTTTGGTTTCACTTGTAAAGCTAAATACAACTTTTCACAAAGCAGCGATATGGAAATTACTTTTTTGTGATTGCATCTCCTAAGTCTAGTGACTAGATTTGGTATTGGTTTGGATCTGAAAGTTAAAAGCTATGAGCAAAATAATAATTTCTTTAGGTGATGGTTTTTTCTCGTGATAGATAGATATAAGTATAGTCTACCTAACCCTGTCCTTTGTTTCTCTCAACTCAAAAAACCTTTTGAAGTAACTGGCTTCTAAAGTCAGTTTCAACAGGTATGGAACATTTTTGATATTACTCGTATATATTTTTAAAAATTAAAAAAAAAAAACAAAAAAAACTTTAAAATACAGCGGTTTGAACCAGATATTTTGGAAAAAAATGCTATTTACAATAAATTTTTCAAGATGTGAATTACATAGCTTTAACCGTTAAACAGATATGGACGATTATGTACGACTATTTCTGTGAAATTTTAGATTTTTTCATATTTTAAAACCCGATATTTCCACAATCGTAAGAAATTTACCATGTAATATTTAAAAGACATTTTTCTTAAAATTGGAATGGGTTGAGTTCGAAAATTCGATTTTTTATGTGACACTTTTTTATCGATATTACCATGGGAGATGCTCATCTGAGATAAGTGAACTTATTCCACGAGCCCGAGTTTTTATTCGTAATACTCGCTACTAGATAAGTAGAGCACATCCGTTTGTAGTTGATTGTCCTGTGTTTCGCTCAACGCATTACAGAGAAAATTCGTTTTTTAGTCGAACGTTTCGTATGTGGAACAAACTTCCCGCAGAAGTCTTCCCTGTTACTTACAATTTAGAAAAATTTAAATCAAATATCCACAAACACTACTCCCTCTTTCCACCTTCCCATACCCTATTTTCCTGATCAATACAATGCACTACATGAGTAGGGGGCATCCCCTGAGTATTGGTTAAATTAAAAAATAAAATGACTTAGTTGGTCACATTTTTGATATGGCTTACTATTTTTATAAAGTCTGTTCATGAAAACATAAAATAAATGCAAAAAAAAAGAAAAACTGCCATGTCAAGTTACAAGAAAAATTGTTTTTGAAAAAATATTAAGTTGTTATTAAAGAGGTCATTAGTACGATATTTTAACACATTATAAATATAAAAATAGAATAATATTGTTTTTGGCATTACAGGGTTAATAAAACCTATTTCTTTAAACTTTTCCATTCACACTCCGTTATTCTATACTATAGAAAATAAAATTTATTACAATTTCGGTCGACAAATGTTTTTACGGTTTAGCAGCAAAAAAAAAAAAATCGAAATTTCGTGTAATAAAAAAAATAACTGAAATTGAATTTTAAAAATATTAAACCTTATTGTAAAACGTTGATAAAGAGCACGAAAATAGGCTGAACATTTTCTTTAAAAATGGTTTTTAAGTTAGGTTTATATTTTCGACTGTTATGTTGACGAAAAAAATTAAAATGTTTTTTTCTGCCAGATTTAAGTCCATCGATTGAATATCATTTTTGAGAATCTGACCGATTGGATAATTAATATTTCAAGTACACAAAGTCTAAAATATTCCAAAATTTATTATGTTTCACTCAAAACATAAATACACACAGAGAAATAAAGTGCCAACCGAATTGAAAAGTGTATATTAATGGGAACAACTTATAAATTCAGTTAGTACAACGATATTTATATTAGATTTCTAAATATTATGGTTCTAACAACTAATGTTCAGTTTAACCAACCGAATGAAACTCGTAATAACCGAATTTGAGTCGTTGTAACCGAATATCAGTTGGCAAATAGCAAAACTTTTCTTTGTGTGTAATGTATGGTTTTTATGAAAATACTACTAAACTTATAAAGCGTCCGCCAAATAACTTTTTTTTTTTGAACTCCTGAACCAATTGGACTTTGTATGGCGTCATACCAAGGTCTTTATGCAAAATTCGTCTCAATGATGTCTCCGAAATGTTCAATTGTTGAGAACGACGGTGAATTGATGTTGATGGCGCTTCACGCACACTTTCTGCCACAGCAGCAATATTCTCGGGTGTACGCACTGGTTTTGGCTTTTCACGCTTTGGTTTAGCGATGAGGATGCCAGTTTCTTTCACTTTTTTCACAAGATAACGAACATATGGACCATATTCGTTCAGCGGAAGGATACAACTAATTATCTGTCAAATCAAACATGAGCTAAGTGTTACCATTACCATTCATAAAATAAGCACTAGTTGAACAAAAAAAACGTTAGATGGCGGATCCTTTACAAATAATATCGTATGGTTTGCAATTTTAAACCATGGCCAAAAACCACCACTATCTTTTTCAAATAAATTAAAAAAATTTGTTAATTTTTCATATATTTTTATTTTGTTTAGAAAATTATACAAAATTTTAAATTTTAAAATATCTTAAACCGTCTAGGATTTATATGCTGTGAAAGTTTCAACTAATAATATTACTAATATTTCCTCCAGAGGGCGCTTTAAGGAAAAATAAATTACAAACATTTCTTAATGAAGCATTTTTCTATGTTCAGCGGACTTGCCATTAATGAGTTAATTTTAAAAATATCTACTAGCCTTAGGGTGTATTTAAATTTGATTTATTTTTTCTCTTTCTCTTACAAATTATTGTGTAATTATTTTTGCATTTCCTTTTATAATTATTACAATTTCCCCTTGTCTAATTTTATAGGTAAAGAGATAATGAAATTATAAATCAAAAAAAAAAAAAAAAATAAGAAATTATAAAAATTTCACACCTCCAACAAATTTGCATTAACTACATACATCTGGCTGTAAATCAAAATTATTTATAGAAAGAATTTTTTTTTTTTTTAAATAAACAAAAAACTAATTTATTAAATACAAATATTTGATCAAATGGATATTTTTTCGAACGTGAAATGAAACTAAATGAAGATGGTCAGAAAATGTTAAAATTTTTATATTGTAAAAATTCCAGCAAAACTTGTTAAAACAATAAATAACACTACACTGAGATTATTATTTGCATGATATTAATGACGGTTTTTCATAAAATCTATTAAAATGGCACTGGAATTCGTTCATTGAAACTTTTCATTAAACTAACGAAAGTTTTCATAAAATTGTATGGAAAATATTATGTTATTTATTAAAAGTTGCATACAAGTAATGAAAAAGTTTCATTAAAAACTGGTGTCATATAAAGTATGAAGCTTTTAATTATTTTAAAGAAAATTTACGTTTATTTTGTGAAGTGAAAATTTTCTTTATGTTTCGTACAACAAAATTTTCTCTGTGTACTCTACAAGGTTTATTGTACAGACTTCTATTAAAACCTTTTTTTTTATAAGCCTATAAAGAGTGGCTTTTGTTGTATGAAAAATAATCAAGTTTTTTAGTAATAATAAAAGTTTAATAATAAAAAATTTCTTAAAATTAACGAAAAGCTTCATCCTTTTTATGAAACCGGATTTTTAATGAAACTTTTTAATTGAGTGTTTGAAACGTTTAATAAATAAAATACCATTTTTCATGCCTTTAGTTAGAATATTGTTCTAACTTAAGTCTAAAATATAAAATATAATATTTTCATATTAAATTTTATTTGTTGCTTTTCAAAAAGTTTAATAATTTTCATGATAGACAATACAATTGTTTCATAGGCATAACCCTAATCTTCAGTTGTCCGCAAAAGAAAACGATAATTGACTTAACTCAAGCCGAGACATTACATACAACAGACAAAATCAACTTTATGAGAATTTGTCTGTCTTAGCGTATAAACTGGCCGATTTGGTAAACCTAATTATAAAATTAAAACTATTTAAAAAGCAACAATTTTTATATATCAACATCTTTCTTAAAATTAACGAAAACCGTTTAATAAATAAAATACCATTTTTCATGCCTTTAGTTAGAATATTGTTCTACCTGAAGTCTAAAATTGAATATGATATTTTCATATTAGATTTTATTTGTTGTTTGATAATTTTCATGATAGACAATACAATTGTTTCATAGGCATAACCCTAATCTTCAGTTGTCCTCAAAAGAAAACGATAATTGGCTTAACTCAAGCCGAGACATTACATACAACAGACAAAATCAACTTTATGAGAATTTGTCTGTCTTAGCGTATAAACTGGCCGATTTGGTAAACCTAATTATAAAATTAAAACTATTTGAAAAGCAATTATTTTTACATATCAATATACTTTGTATATCATTATATGTTTTATACTACCACAGTTTTGGGCAGCAACCCATTAAAAACAAAATTTTTTAATTTTTTATTAAAAATACAAAAATTATTTTTTCAGACTTTCTAAATTTTCATATATTTTGTTAGAATATTGTTCTACCTAAAGTCCAAAATCTAATATGATATTGTCATCACGATTAAAAATCGACATATATGCATCCATTAATGAACATGTATTAACTCATTCATGTTCATATATGAAGTCATATATATAGGATTCATATATGTTCATATGAGTTCATATATGCTCGATTTGTTAATGCATATCTTTGCATATTTTGCTATAAATACATATTTTTACATATTTAGCTATAAATGCATATTTTGACCTTTTTGTTACATATTTAATTATACATGCATATTATGCATTAAAATGTATATTTTTAAGACATTTTTTTTTTTGATTTTTTACTAATATCTGCTTATTACAAAATTTTTATATATGTATTATTATTATTTTTTTTCTTCAAAATTGTAAATTTCTTTTGAATACATATTTTTTATGAAGCAGACTAAAGTAACAGAAAAATAGAATTACTATCTTTGCTACGGTCAAACGCCGGTTTAAGACACAAAATTACTTAAATTTTGTTAATAATGTTCAAAAGAAAAAAACAATAATTAATTCTTCTTTTGAAGATTTCATATGCATATTTGACAATTTTGAATCCATATTTTATGTACATAAAATACGATTATAACTGCATTAACCACCGAGCCATAGTGATCATATATGTAAATATTACCTTAATTTCCGTTAATGTACACATATGAACATGCATGGAAATATATGAACATGTATAGTTATATATGTAAGTATTACCTCAGTTTTCGTTAATGCACACGTATGACCATATCATTTATGAACACCTATGAATCATGTATGGTCATGTATGAAGCATGTGTGCTCATGTATGGATCCATATACTTATGTCGATTTTTAACTATGGTATTAGATTTTATTTGATGCTTTTCAAAAAGTTTAATAAATTTCATGATTGACAATATAATTGTTTGATAGCCATCACCCTAATCTTCAGTTGTCCCCCTAATATTCAGAAGTCCGAAAAAACTATTTTTGTATTTTTAATACAAAAACTAAAATATTTTTTCATACAATTTTATGTACTTTATTTAATAAAAATTTTCAGTAGACGACTTCCAGTGCAATTTCATTGATTTTGTGCAAAAATTTATTAATATCATGCAGATAATTCTCTCAATGTAGCGAAGAAGTTAAATTATTAAAATTTGATTTGTAAATTTAGTTGATTTGAATTATTATTTGACTGTTACACTGAGAGAATTGTCATGAATATAAATGAATTTGAAAATTTCAATTGGTAATAAGTGCGCCAAATGAGGTTTTTATAATAAGAATTTAAGCTATTTCGAAGACAACTAAATTTGCAAAGTAGTTTGTATTACAAAAATAAATATTTTGAAATGATCACAATTTTGAAAAATCTTGAAAACATATTTATGTTGACTAGAACCCGTTTATACTAAACACAAAGTAACAGTGAAGTTTAAAATTTAAAAAAAACTCTAACTTTGGTCCAAGAACATACAGGATTCCAAAAGGATACCTGTAAAGGACATCGCCTTAATTTGAAAACGTATGGACGAATTCTTATGAAATTTGGCAGAAAGATTATATTTAGTAGTATTAGCAAAGCCTTTGAGTTTAATCGATTTACGTTGAAGTTTACGTACGTCTACGCTCAATTTCGCGTTTTTCGAAAAACGAAAATCGCCATATCTTCTTAAGTAAAAGTACAAAAAGTCTTGTATCTTGGTAAGAGGAATAATTTATGCCTAAATTTTTTAATTTTTATGGATTAGTTTTTGAGATTTGCTCTAACCATATTTAGACCCATATCGCCCAAAATAGGGAACGAAAAAATTTGTGGTCGAAGAACATATTGTTTTTTTTTCGTGCCGAACAAGTGTTATAAATTTTATTGCACAAAAGCTTAGGTCGGTTTGAGGGTTAATTGCTACATTTTGTCCATTGATGTTCATGATTGATTGTAAGCTAAACAGTTTTTAAAATGTTTATCAGAATGCAAAATTCTGTATAATTTGTAAAAATAATCTAACATTAAGCCTTACAGAAAAAAACTAAAATTTTCTTTTAATGTAAATAAAAATTTGTTGGCAAACAATTTTCTTCTTTTTGTTGTTGTTTTTATTATGCTAGCAAAACACCATTAAACGGGAGCATTTTCAATATATTGTATGAGGAACAACCTTAACAAAACACCCACTATACTGAAACATTTTTAAACATTTTATTTATACTCTTTTTTTTTCAAACACCAACAAATAAAAAAATCTACTTTTATATTTATTCAAAGCTACATCCGAGTGTTGTGTTTTTTATACACTGAGAGAAGTTTTTACATGTTTTTAATGAATTTTTACATCAAATCTATGAAATTGCACTGGAATTCGTCAATGGAAACGTTTCATTAAATTAATGCAAGTTTTCATAAAATTGTATGAAAAATATTGTTTTATTTATTAAAAGTTTCATACACTCAATGTAGAAGTTTCATTAAAAAACTAGTCATTCATTTTCAGAAAATTTTCGTTTATTTTGTGAAGAAAAGTTTAATTTATTTACTGAAAATTTTCATTACTTTTCATCCAACAAAATTCTCTCAGTGTAATGTTGCTGCTGCGTTTGCTACTATGAGTTTAGTAGCCTTAACGTAGACAAGCCTCATTTGTATTTTTTTGTGCTTTTTTTCTCTTACTTTGTAAATTTTTCAAACCACTAAATGTACTATGGGATAGACATACATTTTTTTTTTTAATGTAAAACACTAAGGGCGAAAAACTTTTCTAAAAATAACCAGAGTTTAACTTTAGCCACAGAATTTTTCATATAAATTTTATTCATAACTATGTTTAATCCTTAAACTTTGGTTATTCTAAGATAAGTTAATAGGCCTAAGAGATTTATCTTTTGATGAATTGTTTTATAAGACCTAATATTGCCATATTGTATTTTATTTGTTGCTTTTCAAAAATTTGATCATTTGAATTCATAGACCTCATTGTATTTATAACCTGTATAACATTACACTACCAAAAAATATAAAAATACATTCAAAAAAAGTACAAATTTATTATAAGGGATGCTTTTTGAGGTTATGAAAATTTTGTTTGCTTCATAAAAAGTAAAGTCCTTAAAAATTGTTGATACCTTTTCGATTTAAATATTAAGCTAATTAAAATCTTTTATTTGATGTACGTTTTGGCGGAATCGATACAGAGCAAAGTGAAATGTGTTTGGACTACCGCTGCGAAAAATGCGAAAAAAATAAATAAACTTTGAAATTAGTTTAAAAAGTTCATAACAACTTGGCATACCTCAAACTGTATAAAACTTCAACATTTTTTAAATATTGTTCTCGAAACTGAATTCCACTAAACGGTGAAAAACCATATGAAAAAGACTGGAAACATTAAGAATCGGAAAATTTTGGTTTCATTTGTAAACCTTCATACAAGTTTTCATCAATCTGGGATATCGAAATTATATTTTTAGTGAATGTATGTCCGAAGGCTACACTCTAAAAAGTCAGCAAAAAAAATTTTCTCAGTCAGAAAAATTTTAGTCAGGAGGGTGCTTGCAATACGAACATCTTCCATGGTTGATTTTTTATACGTCTTACAAGAGTTGTACTTTTTAATATCATTTTCCTCTTCTCTACTTCATTTTAACATGCCGCGGCATCTACTTCATTCTGATTAAATTTTTCAATCTGGTTGTCGTTCACACTATTAATATGCTTATCAGCACTATTAATATGCTTATCAGCAAAATAAATTTGTAAAACATTAGTAAAATATTAGTTAAACATTAGTTAAAACCAGTTAAGTGCTGAATAAGTATAACTAAAATTTTAGCTGAAAACCTAAATTTAGCAACAATTTTGCTGAAAAATAGTACACTTGATTTACAAGACGTTTTACTAACTTTTCTACCAACTTATTTTTTTGAATGTAGTGACTCCATTTTGTATTGGTGTGCAAAAACTATGAGCCAAAATTAATACGAATGAAACAAATCTTGTAAGTTTCAAATAATTTTCTTAAATTTCAGTTTTTTAAATGGCCACCAATTCTTTAGGTAAAGACTTTTCAACGTGAAACTTTCCATGTACTAGTTTTAAGTATATATATAAAAAGAATTTTTGAAATAAAAAATTTTAATTTAAAAAGAACCCAGCAAAAAATTTCCAAAAAGGTAAGCGGGTTTGTAATCAAGCATTTTGGGCAGAACGCATTCCTTACTAGATTACCTACTCGATTCTTTTAACAGGGCGTGAGACTAAAATAATTGATTCTTTAGAATTGATTATTTTTTTTAACGAAGAACCATTTACTTTATATTTTTAAGAACTACATACATTTTTTAATAAATAAATAGTTCCATTGTAAAATTACGAAGTACTTACACAAAAAAAAAATAAATAAATAGTTACCTAGAAAAAATAAGAAGTACTTACATTAAAAAAAAAAGAAGTAGTTCCATAAGTAAATTCAACTTTTACTGACACGTGATTCTCCTAGGTCACTCAATTATATCGATCAAAACTCATACGGAAATAAAATCCTAAAAAGTGAAACACCGAATTGATATGATAACATGGGTTTGTCATAATTTTGGAGCTATAAACTCCGAAAATATAAATTTTTCAAAAAAAAATGCAATTTCTGTTTTTAGTATTATTTTCCTGCAAATAAAAATTTGTTTGAAAAAATATATGAGATAAATTCTTTAAAATTGTATAACTTATTTTTTTCAAAATTAGGAACTACTTCCAATAACGTCCTTTTATTAAGAAAAAGTATATGATTACTTCTTGAGTACAAAAAGTTATACATACATATAAGTTAATAACATTGTTATTTTCTTTTAAGTAAATAATTACTTTGTTATTGAGTTTATGCTTTCTGGTTTAAATTTAAAGAATTGATTACAATACTACTTGCTTTTTTGACTCTATCGTTGGAATGAGTTTGGTATTACAGTTACTTAATTTGGCAATGAGATATGTAAGCAAGTGTGGGCATCACCTTCTTTTTGGAATGTGTAATTTTTTCCTGGGAAATAACAAAATTTTTAAACCTATGTATCTGGAAAACGTTGATAATCAAAACAAAGTAAGATAAAATCTTTATATTTTATTATAAATCTTTACTTTGCTTCTAGAACTCTTCGAACCCTACTAGGATACCTTTAAAGGGCATCGTTTTAACATAGATCCGCTGGACATTTTTCAATCAAATTTTGCAGATGTGTAGAACAATGCTCCATTAATAAAAGTTTGTATTTTTTACAAGTTTGATATAATTTTTATTAAAAATAAAAATTATGTTTTTTTCGACCTTTAATTGTGCAATGAAAATTACTCAAGTTCGAGACCATACTCTATATTTGTTTATTAGGATATTGTCCTAACAAATAACCTATAGAGTTTTTTTGTTTTCAAATTTATTATTTGACCCTTTAAGGAATGTGTTGATAGATCTATTTCGGGAATTTTCTAGGTTCCTATCATCAGAACACGTTTTGAAAGAGGCAACAATCCCATGCCAAACATCAAACATTCATATAAACTAGTTTACTCACTACATGAGAACTAATATATGAGCTCGAAGTTAAAGATTATCACCATTGCTCAAAAAATAAATTGAAAACTTGTTTGTTATGTGCAAGGTGCAACTTTGGTGGATATTCAATACACGTTTTTTGTTTTTTTTTTCCTCCTTTTTATTTTTTTGTTTTGTTTATAAACAAAAACAGGAGGAGTAAACTAGACTGTACTTTGTCTTTTATACAAGTTTGATATAATTTTTATTAAAAATACAAATTATGTTTTTTCGACCTTTAATTGTGCAATGAAAATGAAAATTATTTATCCTTAGAGCGCTCTCTAGTGGAAATATTAGCAATCAAAATTTATATTTTTACATAATATGAATGCTAGACGCTTGAAAATATTTTCAAAATTTAATTTTTTTTTTTTTGAAATTTTTGAAGAACTCTTGATTAGAAAATTTTTTCAATTAATTTTTTTTTTTTTTTTAATATGAAGATTTTTGACTTATTTTTTTAAATTGTGTTATATTAACCCTGACATTACAGTTTTTTATAAGTGTTGAGGTATTTCAATAAAATGTAGCCATTACTTGTGTTTTGAGTAAGACCGTAATAAATTTTATAATATTTATTCAGTCAGATTTTTAAAAATTATATACAGTAGATGAATTAATTTTTTAGCAGAGAAATAAACGTTCGTATTTTCTATATATTTAAATAATTTTTGAAAAAGTTTCCTTTGAAAAATGGCAAAAATTTATATTTTAAAAAATCGGATTTCGCCTCATAGTGTTTTAACCTAAACTGTTCAACAAGTGTGTGTGGGCTTTTGTTTATAAATACGTTAGATAGACTCCAAAGAATACTTTTTATATAAATAAATATAAAAAGAAAAAAGTCAGCAAAACAGACTAAATAGCAAAAACGCATTCAAATACTCTCAAAACTAGTCTTATTGTTCTTTTCCTCGAAACTTAATGTAAAAAAAAATTGTTTTTTTTTTTTTTTTTTATGGCCACAGAAGCCGACAAAGGCCATCCATGTAAGTCATAATTTACATTTGTGGTGGCAAAATGTATATATAGAAATATGGCAAAAGAAAAAATCAAAACACAAAGTAGTTAATATTCCTAACAAGAATTTTTGTTTTACTAGCCTATACTCAAGTATTTCAGACTCATAATCACTCGGTTTTTCAAACATAAATTTCTTTATACAACGATTTTTACATCGAATTTTGTAACATACAGAATAGGGGTGGTCCTTAAATTAGACTTTTTTGATTTTTGTCCCAATCCCTAAATTTGTTACACGACGTCTAATTAGTAAATGTTGAAAATTTTAGCCAAATTGGTAAACTTTATAGACATTTTTGATCAAAGTTTCGGTCCCTGGGTCAAAATGGGTTAATTAAAAAAAAAAAATAATTTCAAATTTTTAAAATATATATCCAAAATAAAATATGTTTTATTTTATTGTACGAGGGCGGATCAATAAGTCCGTGACTTTTTGAATGAAACACAGTTTTTTGTGCAAAAAAAAAAATTATTTTTCAACATAATCTCCTTTTAGCTCAATACACTAAGTCCAACGTTTCTCCAATTTTTGTATCCCTTCCAAAAAGTAGAATTTTTCGAGGTCCATAAAATAGGCATTTGTTTGATCAATAATTTCATCATTGGAGCTAAATGTCTTTCCACCGAGCCATTTCTTTAGGTTTGGAAATAGGAAATATTCACTGAGTGCTAAATCCGGAGAATATTACGGATGAGGTACCAATTCGTAGCCCAATTCCTGGAATTTTGCCATTGAGACTGCACACGTGTGCACCCGTGCATTATCTTCATAAAAAATAACTTTTTTTTGTTTTTTTTTTTTTAAATCCTCGTTAAATCGGTCCAATAACTTGGCATAATATTGGCCGTTTATTGTTTTTCCCTTTTGAAGGAAATCGATGTGAATTATCCCGCGTGCATCTCAAAAAACTGTTCATCTTATTGGCCGAAAAACTTACATTGGTCTTCTTCGGACCCGGTTCACCCGGAGAAACCCATTGTTTACCATATCGTGGATTTTTTCCTCAATTGGCAGTCCAGAACGTTCAGAGTCATTTGTACTTGTGCGACCACAACGAAAGTCAGTAAACCACTTTTTTACCATTGAAATTGACGGTGCAGAGTCCCCATATATAGTATTTATCAAGCTTTTCCTTGGTTCACAGAAAAAACTAAAATCGACTTTCAATTAAAATATTTGTTGATTCAATTAAAAGTTTAATTGAATTCGGTCCAATTAAATAAATTGTAGTATCAATTAAAATAATTTGTAACTATTTAATTGATTTCATTTTCAATTAACATTTTAATTATATATATTAAAAATTTAATTGAATGTTGTTTTCCATTTCAATAACATTTTTAATAGATACTATTAAAACTTTAATTGAAATTTTAACCAAAACCGTATTAAAATATTATTTGAAATTGGATTTAAAAAATCAATTAAAATTTTAATAGAAACCCGATGTAAAAATCAATTAAAATTTTAATTGAAATCCGAAATAAAAAACAAAAAAAGTTCTAAAAATAAAAGCGAAACAAAACGTTCTGGAAAAAAAAAGGAAGCGTCATTAAAAAACTGTTTACTCATTGTTTTACTAACAATTCACAATCAAATTCTTAACACGAACAATTTTAAATAAAATACAAAATTGTTCACTATAATTTGTTAAAAAAATTATGGAAAAAGTCTTTTTAAATTTATGACGCTTCCTTTTATATTTTTTATAAAATTTTTTCTCACTCGCGTCACGACTTCTCACCTTCAATACCAAGCAAAACTAAAAACTTGATCTTGTTTTTTTGACAAACTCTGCACAAGTGTAGCACTCTCACTTAAAAAAAAAGGTTATAACGCTTTTTCTTAAAACGTAGTATTGATTTTTTTTTTTACAACTTATTAATTCAAATTCTTTTATTTTTTTATAATAGTTAGATAGTTCGGGCATAATTTTACATTTTTTAAACATATAACACAATTTTAACTTTAAACAGTAAAAAATAATATAATTTTACTCAAAACATATTAAGCGGTTTTTGTTTCTAATGTGTTGTCATTAGTGGCTACAAAAACACGCAATTTTGTGTGCACAAAATTCATTTTCAATTAAACATTTAATAGATATGATTAAACTTTTAATTGAAAGTGAGTTTGAAATCAAACAAAAGTTTAATTGAAATTTTATTGGCAATAATTTTTTCTGTGTTTGATTGACGGTTTTTTTTTTCGAAAAAAATAATGTTTAATGAGCACTCGAAATTCACTTTTTTCTATTTTTAAAAAAATTCACCAGGTTTTACGTTTTGAACAGCTGTTAAAAGCAAAGTAAATGACGGAACTTGCTCAAAATTTGACAGTAGTATATTAACAGGTGGTAATTGATGGGAGCAGTGTTGCATTTCATATAACTACGAGGGAATTTCGAAAAGTCACAGACTTATTGATCCGCCCTCGTATATAATTTTTGAAAATCTGACCGATAGGACCATACATTTTTCAGATACAAAAAGTCGAAAATATGCCAAAATATATGGCGCTTCTACCTAAAACTAATACACTTAAAATTATATATTTTAAAAAATTATGGTGTCTAGATTGCCAAATGGAAATTTTAAAAAAAGAGCAAAAAAACTCAATATTTTTCCAAAAAAAAAATTAAAATTTCATAAATTTTTAAATTAAGATTTGTCCATAAAATTAAACAAAACTAAAATTTGTAGAAAATATATGAATATTTTGTAGAAAATATATGACTATTTAATATTTTAACTAGAGGTCGCGTTGACGCAAAAAGTATTACAATTTTTTTTATATAGCATTGTTCTGCAAAGTTTGATTGAAAAATGTCCAGCGGATCTATGACGTGTCCTTATTGAATTAATCAATTGTTTGTGTAGCATTTATTTTTTTATTTTTTTGAAGAGAAAAACACTGGAAATTCTTCCTATTTATTAATGTGTTGCTTTCTTTGGAAAGGGGATAGTGGAGAGATGAAAGGTGGGGAAAGATGAAGGGCTTAAAATATGACAACACTGTAATTGCGCGAGGTGATAAGTCTTAAAACAGTTGTTGCTCGACACCTGGTGGAGAGTTGGCGAACTTGTTGAAGAGTTTTTTGTTTATAGCTCTGATTCATTATTTTACTTCGGTGGGGTTAATTGATATGGGACCACCGAAGGTGAGCGCTGCGATACATATAAGAGATAGAAAACTAATACATATTATTTTTTCATTATATGATGTTGTCGCCGGGGATCGAACCCGATACCATCTGTGTAACGCCCCACAATTTCAAAATCTTCTGCCAAATTCCTGATTTTCAATTAAAAATGTTCATTTTCTTTAGTTTTAGTTAATTTTTTTGTATTTATAAAGTTCATTTTAGGTTCACTTTATATTCACTTTAAGTTTGTTTTAAGTTATCTTGAGCATTTAATAATGTAGTTGTCTTTAGAGCTTGTTACCATATGAATTTTCTAATCTTTCTTATGATTAGTAATTATTTGTCTTTTTTAATCTTTCTTTGCTATTACTTCCAACAAACTAATGTGCAACTTTTCTAAACTATGTAAACCCACCTTCAGTTTATATACAGTTTTACAAATAAAGGGTGACCATATTTTTATAACATTTTCTATATTTTCATAATATTCACTAAATTGTCCCTGCTCAGGCGCGAAAATAGAAATCTTTAATATGAATAATTTAACATTTTGATGGAATTTATTAATGTGATAATAAATATATTTAGGATCGATTTGTCTGAACCTCATTACGGACACGTCATAGATCCGGTGGGTGTTTCTCAACCAAACTTTGGATTTAGAACGAAACAAGTGATCCAAAATGATTTCAACCATATGAATTGGTCACCATTGTCACAATTTCCACTAACTTATTTTCCACAAAATGTCCGTTCTTTCGTGCTACATCTCCAACTTTTTTTCAACTTGAATCTATGTAAATGAGGTGTCAATATCGTAGAACAAAGAAACCAAAGGATAATAAACTCTTTAGTGTACGTTAAATATGCAAATGTACCTACCCCAAGTTAATATTTTTATTCTTCTCTATAATGCCTTTGAAATTTCATAACATACATACGAGTACTTGTTAATATTAGAGTCATTAAAAGTCCTTTTGAACTTAGTATCATGATGTAAACAGGTAACCCTAGTATAATGCTAAAAATACTGATTAAAACACCAAAAACAAATTCTCATAGATTTTCTTTAAAATTGTCATAAAAAAAAAGTAGCGTCGCTATTAAATGTGCGATTTAATAATTTAAAACTGCCGTAAAATTTATAGTTTGGAGAAAAAAAGATATTTAGTCGGTTTTTGGGGGTCTAGAGGCATTACAATTGAACAATTTTTGATATCGGAAACATATCTGTTGAACCGAAGTTTTAGCTGTAAAGTGTTCGGCTGACAAACTTTTTCCGATTTGGGCGAACGTTCGTCTGCCGTTCAGTAAATTAATTGCTTAACCACGAAGTTTTCCTTAAATTTAACACTCAATATCGCATCTAAACAGCCAAATAAACATTTTTCCATTTGCCTAAAATCTGTCCATAATTCGTCAAAATTCCGAATAGGGGCCGAACAGTTCGGTCGGACACTAAAAATGTATACATTTAAAATGGTTCCCTTTTTGCTGATATTGTTCTAAAACTAAAACCTATTATACAACAACAAAATCCGTTATAATAAAGGAGTACCAAATTTAAACAAAACAAGGTTGCTCAAAATAGTCCTTTTGAAATAATCTCTATTGATGTTATTTATATTCGTTCTTAAAAAGGGTTATCTGTATTACTAACATTACTTTGACAAGCGTTTGCATGTACTACACCATAATCTATACAGAACTGAGAGTATTTTTAGACAATTCTGCTTACACACAAAAAATATATTTCGTAAATTCTTCCAATTAAAAATTTTGTTGAATAACAAAAATCATAGTCAATTAATTCTTTAATTGATTTAATAAAACTAATATCAATATTACAACGTAATAGTTTAATTTTTAATATTGATTTTTTTTTTTTTACTAAATTAATTATAGAATTAATTGACTTGTTTTTCCACAAAATTTTTGATAAACGAATTTTGAAAATATATTTTTTTGTGTGTTACAAAACTTTTTATCAAATGAATAAAAGTTTTTTTTTTACAAAACCAACCAACAAATGAAAGTCGTAACATTACTGAAACGTTTCATAGTTTGTATGTTTTTGAGTTAAAAAAAATTTCATTAAATTTATACAAACACAAGATTTTGTTCATCTTCTCTTGCATTTATTACCAATTATTGTTTTCTGTTTGTAATAATAGTAACATTTTAATTATGATCTCAAATCTGACAATTTAAAATTAAATTTATTCAAACTTCCATATACAAATTGGATTTTTATCGAAATTTTATGGAAAACAAAACGTTTTTAAATTATTAAAATGTTTCATCGGCTGAAATATAACGAATCTTTGTCGATTTTATGAAACAATTCTTAAATACCATCTAGATTATTCTCGCAGTGTAGTATTACACAGTAATATTTGTTTTTACTTGTTTCATCATATACATTACAGTAAAATCTGTTAATATTTTACAGTAAACACACAATTTTTCTACTGACAGCTCAAACAATATACCCTTTAAATATACGAGTATTTAGTACATCTTTAAATAGATCTTTAAAAAGCCCTTAATCTGATACCCAATTTTGTAAAGTTTCTTTGTAAAAAATGTCAAAAGATGTAAAAAAGAAAACTGGGGCCATTTTTGAAAACTCGCCAAAATTAAAAAAAAAATTCAATAAAATTTTACAAAAAAAAATAGTCACAATTAAAAACTTCTCCAAAATTCAAAAACATTTGCAAAATTAAAATCGTTAAAATTAAAAAAAAAAAACAAATCGCGCGTATCACTTAAATTTTCAAAAATCGTTAAAAAATGCCAACAATTTTGGAAAAAACTATTTTAATCACTAAAACGTCAAAATTAAAAACTTCCAAAATTTAAAAAATAGCCAAAATTAATAAAAAAAATCTCCAAAATTAAACAAAAATTGTCAAAATGTTCAAAATTAAAAAAATAGACTAAAAATAAAATTCGAAAAAATTGTAAAAATTTTAAATAATCGCTAAATTTAAAAATGCTGAAATTGGAAAAAATCGCTTATATTTAAAAAATTTCCTAAATAGAAAAAAAAACAATATTAAAAAAAAGTCCTTAAAAATTGAGAAAAAATCGGCATATTTGAAAAAATCACTTAATCAATTTTCGAGATGAATTTTATTTATTTTGGGTTTTTTTTTTATTTTGTCGATGAATTTGCTTCACACACAAACGCGAATTATATTTTTTTTTTCAATTTATAATTTATTTATATAATTATTATAAAAATAAAAAAAAACAATATTATAAATAAAATTCATTTAAAAAAAAAATCCGTTTTTTTGATTTTTATCAAATTCGGGTGTCATTTTTGATCCCAGACTAAAGTGGGTTATTGATGATATCCAATGAAGTCAGTAAAAAGTTAGATTTTTAAAAATTTCGAATTTTGGGAAATTTTAATAAAAATAATAAAAGTAATTATCTATTTCTTTTTGGTATTCGATAATATGATCTTAAACCGAACAAAATTAACACTCATACCCTTTTTTTAAATTTGCAATTTTTTTTAAATTAAGCTGCTGATTCAGTTCAAAATTATTGTATTTTGATGTTCTCTAACAATCCTTTAACATAAGTTTTTACTGTACCTTCATATTTTATGTAATATCTCTTGTTTTCGTAGTTAACACTCTTAAGATATGCTAAACATTTGTACTATTTTCAAGATTGCCTTACTTTAACTATTTGTCAAAGACTACATACAATAGTAATATCTAAATTCTATTTATTCTGAAATAGTACTTGTAGTAGGAGGCAGGTTTCTGTTTTAGAATTCTTAATATTATTCATACAGTTTGTATACAACCTACTCAAAGTATAAAAATATATGTTTACTTTCAACATTCATATAAATATTAAGAACAAAAAAATTTTTTAGTTATCTGCACTTAAGCCCTTTTACCTTATACTCAGTCAGACTACTCTATTTTAATGACATTAACAATTTAATTTTGAATTCATATGATTAAATCACGATGACGACATAGGCCTTTACATGATAAATTTATTGCTATACATTTTTCATCTTTTTTTATATCATTTATATTTTATTTTAATAATCCCTTTTAGATTTGTGGTTGATCTATTTTTCATTTCACTTTTGTTGGTATTGGCATTTTTATGCAAAAAACCAAAAAAAAAAACATGAGAAAATATTCCAATTATGTTATGTTTGTCATTGTTGTGTCCAAACCCTTGTTGACCTTGATATTTTTATTTTATAGTCGTGGTTAAAGCAACACAAAAATATCTCCATGTCAATGTTATTTGAAATCTAACATCGTCTGTGATTTATAGACCAATCCGATATAAAATATTTGCAGAGTAAACATATTTTGCTTTTTTATATATTTAAAAGGGTTTGTTTTTAGTATAAAATTAGAATTTAATATGATTTAGTTAAAAAAAATTTAATATGTAGGGCCATATGGGGTAAAGTAGGAAACGTTTAAATCTGTATTACAAAGGGAGTCTCTCGATGGGTTCCCTCTGATCTTAATGATATTTGGATATATGATAAAGAAAAAAATAAATAATTGACACGTGTTTTTGTCTGCTCAAAGTGGGGTTCATAGTGGGTCCAAAAATTACCGCATTTTTAGTTTTCCGGCTTAATGACGTTTAGTACGGTCCCTACCTTGTACTAAAGGGTCCGCCATCTAACGTTTTTTTTTTCAACTAGTGCTTATTTCGTGAATGGTAACACTTAGCTCATGTCTGATTTGACAGATAATTAATTTTATCCTTCCGCTGAACGAATATGGTTGTGTATACGCTTGAACAACGCTGGGAAATATTGCGACATTACTTTGAAAATCATGGTAATGTTGCAGAATGTGTGCGAAAATTGCGTACGTATTTTGGAAGAAGATAAGCACCATCAGATCCGTATGTTCGTGAAAAAAGTGAAAGAAACTGCCATCCTCATCGATAAACCAAAGCGTGAAAAGCCAAAAACAGTGCGTACACCCGAGAATATTGCTGCTGTGGTAGAAAGTGTGCGTGAAGCGCCATCAACATCAATTCACCGTCGTTCTCAACAATTTAACATTTCGGAGACATCATTGAGACGAATTTGCATAAAGACCTTGGTATGACGCCATACAAAGTCCAATTGGTTTAGGAGTTGAAGCCAACTGACCATCTATTGCGTTTTCGCTTCGCTAAGTGGGCCTGCGATCGACTTACAGAAGATGCCGATGTCATTTGGCCACCTCGGAGCTGCGATTTGACACAGTTGGACTATTATTTGTGGGGTGCCGTCAAAGATAAGTGTTACTCCAACAAGCCAGAGACAATTGACGCTTTAAAGGACAATATTCGTGAAGCCATTGGTGAAATACAGCTGCACACAATCGATAATGTGCTTAAAAATTGGACCGACCGTGTAGGCTACTGCATGGCCAGCCGAGGCAGCCATTTGAATGAAATTATTTTCCATTATTAACCGGAAGGATTGTACTTTCAAATAAAAAAGAAATTTGAGAAAATATTCAGTAGTTTTTTTTTATAGCATTTTCAAAAAAAAAAAAGTTATTTGGCGGACCCTTTATAAATTTATTTGCAAATCTTAATAAAAACGAAATCAAATCTAGGTCAGTAAATGTAACATTATTATATAATACACATTATTATATTTGAGTTCTTGGTTTGAATGTATGGGCTCATATATGAATTCATATATGTCATATACGTGCATATATCACTCATAATTGATCATACATTAAATCATACATTAGCAAATATGAGCATATATATTTTTAAACATATATTTTTATTTTTAACTGGGTGCCTTAAGACTTAAAAAAAGATACTGGGTTTTTTCTCCAATTACTTATGTTAATTATTACCCACGCCTAGGAGCCTCCGCTATCCAACGCCCTCGCTATCGATTTTTAAAAATCCAAAAATTGTACTTGCATATTTTTTCGATTTTAAGTGCATATTTTTCGATTTTTAGTGCATATTATTCGGTTTTTTCTGCATATTTCAATTTAAATGCATATTTTGGATTTTTTACTGCATGTTTTAAGCTCCTATTGTCCTTTTTTAGTAGCATGAAATGGAAAAATTCAGGGTGGTATCTTGATTGGTCTCTGAGTTAATATTTTTTTTTTTTTTCAGTTAAACGATTTTTTTTGCAAACTTACTCGTATTTGTTTTCAGTGTATTTTCTGAGTGCTCTTAATTATTTCTCAAAAAAAAAAGGTTTAAAAGGTTTTCATTTTCTTTTATTATATAGTTTTCCAACAAACTTTGACATGTGTTTCAAATAATAAAAAAAAAAATTTCATTCTCCCTAAAGAAATGAAAAAATATGGTCATTTAAATTCCCCCAATAACGTTTTTCCTCTTTTTTTCTTTTTTAGAATAAAAAACTATAAAAATTTTTAACACGTTTTTCCTTCATATTTTAACTTGTTAATTTGTTGCCAAATGTATTAAGTGTTAATATATTCAAAAAATTAAAACTTTTCAATATAACTTGACAAATTTTTATTTTTTGTTAATTTTTAACTTAACTCTTAACAATGCCCCAAAACAATTTACAAATGATTTTTTTTATTTTATTTTTTTTTTCATTTAACCCTAAAACTTTTTAAGTTCATTGCTCTTTATCTTATTTAATATAAAATATTTTATTTTTCAAGCACATTTAACAAAAATAAAATTCATTTTATTAGAATACTAGATACTTCTAAGTCAATGCAATTTGTATTTTTATTATGGGGATACATTAAAATATATGTACACTAGAGCGGCATTTTTTTGTATGCAGAAAAACTTTTTTTGAAAAATTTCAATTTATTGTGGTTTTAGGTTTAAAAGTTATTTGGTGCAAATTTGAGAAAAATCAAATAGCTGTAATCCGTGGCGCCCCGCTACCAAAGTTTTCGATTTTTGAAAATTTTTCTTAAATTGCTGTAATAAAAATATATCTTGCGACTCACCATTTTCTATTAATTTTGACATGCTAAACACGAATATTTTTGTGTAGTACTTTAATACCTAAACAAGTAATTCTAAGATTATTTTTTAAAAAATTTCTTGAAAATCAATAATTTGTAGAGATAATCAAATCGAAATATCTTGAAAACCGTTAGTCGGATTTCAAAAATAATCGAGCTTAGCATGCCAAAATTAATTAAAAATTATGTATCGCAAGACATATTTTTATTAAAGCAGTTTAAGAAAAATTTTTAAAAATCGAAAACTTTGTTCGCTGGCCGCAACGGGTTAATGCTATGAAATTTTTTTCAAATTCACACCACCTAACTTGTGGACCTAGTTCTACAATAATTGATAAAAAAATCAAAAGTTGAAGAAAATGCCGCTCTAATGTCCTTGTATTTGTAGACAAATAAATATGTACACACAGAGAAATAAAGTGCCAACCGAATTGAAAAGTGTATATTAATGCCAACAACTTATAAATTCAGTTAGTACAACGATAATTACATTCGATTTCTGAAAATTTTATGTGTTACAACTAAAATTCTGTTGAATTAACCGAACTTTGTTGTGAACACTAATATAAAGTTGTGCCAACTGTCTGAAATTCGTTATAACCGAATTAGAGTCGTAGTAACCGAATTTCAGTTGGCAAATGGCTAAATCTTTTTCTCTGTGTATGTATGTGTAACTGAAATTGTATTTAACATATTAAGGACACTTGTGTCAAGTACATAAATATTTTAAGTTTTTGTGTGTGGGTTGGGTGCAAAATATTTCTATAATCCCAGTGTTGAAATGGTAATGACATCTCATTACTTTTCTCACAACCAGTAATGACAACAGCTTACAATCTGCATTACTTAAGCACAAATAATAAGGACTAGTTAAGTTCTCCATTATTTTAGTATAAACAATAATACGATACCCATAATAATAAATTCAAGAGGGGGTGGTGTCGCTGTAATTATTAAAAAAAAAACATTCCTCATACTAACTGATTGTTAGTGTCCGACCGAACAGTTCGGCCAGAAAATGCATTTGGTCTGTATTCGGTATTTTAAAGCATTATGGACAAATTTTGGCGGATGGAAAAATGTTTAGTGGGCTGATTAGATGCTATTTTGAATGTCAAATTTGAAGAAAAGTCTTTAGTTAAGCAATGAATTCACTGTTCGGCCTCAGAAAGTTCGGCCAAATTGAAAATAGTTCGGCGGCCGAACTTTTAACTTTATAGCTAAACTTCGGCTTTTCTCTTAAATTTTATACACAAAATCGAATTAAATCGGCTCAACAAACATGTTTCCAATACCAAAATTTGTCATCATTGCCTCTAGATATCAAAAAAAACCGACAAAATATAGTTTTTTGGCCGAACTGTTCGGTCGGACACTACTGATTGTATACATATTTACGCATGCTACTTTCCTGGTGGATTGTAGACACCAGTCATGGGGTTGCTTAAGGGCTACTGGATGGGGAATATGGTGGGGCGATTAGAACATCTTAATGGGCGCTTCGCGTTTTTGATTCTTGGGATTGTACTGAGCAAAAAAGTTCACTAGACCATACGTCTACGGTGAAAATCGAGCTTCCAGATTTTGACTTTTTAGCCGTATTTTGTGAAAGTAACAATGTGTGGAATGGACATATATCAGGAAGTAGGAGGAGCTTATCAATCTCTTCTTTGGAAGATTCTCTAGCAGATTAGTGCATCAATCATATTTGTGAGTGGGGTTTAAGGGGTTCATTTTTAATTTCGAAATAGGGCTTTTTTGCCGTAAAGTCAAAATGTGGAAGCTCGATTTTCACCGTAGACGTATGGTCTAGTGGACTTTTTTGCTCAGTACAATCCCAAGAATCAGAAACGCGAAGCGCCCATTAAGATTTTTTTCCTTCCATATTAATCGCCCCACCCTAATGGGGAAACATCTTGTACGAAAAGTTAGATTCTTACAAAATTGATATTATATATCCAAGTGATCATACTCACGTGCCTGCTAGTGCTGATAGACAAGCCTCTACTAACGACCTATTTTTAACTAATTTAACTAGTATAATGTCGCCTGCAGTAGTTTTAAATTCTTACAGTAACACCAAAACTTTAAACTATAATTTTGTAAATGCTAACTGGAATAGATTTTCTATGTTTCTAAACAGAAATCTAAATTTACCAGTTATTAGCAATATTACAAATTGCGAACATATTATCATTTTTATCATTATATTAAATATAAAGTAATGATCTCAAAAGTTTTTGAAAATCTATTTTTAGTATCAGTATTTTTATAACTCTAGTAAGTACATATATAACTACATATTTTAAATTGTTTGTAAGGTGGAAAGTAATGACATTTTGTGCAAGCAATTCATTTGTGTTTTTATCTAACGAGTATAACCTATCGAGATAGCTCAGGTGATAGAGCTATTTATTGACTAACAAACTGATTTTATTAAAAAAAAATAATTTCAATAAAAAATATATTTTTTTTTTTTTTATTAAATTTAGTTTTATTTTTGTCCATACTAGTAAGCATATATATAACCATATATTTCGTAATATTTTGCAACGTGTTTAGTAATGATATGTCATTATTTTGAGCGACATCCCCATATAAAAGTAATAAAGATTTCTAATGACAATTGTAATTAGATACTTGCCATTACCAAATATGTACTTATATAACCACTTATATGGTAATGCTTTTCTGCACTGGGATATATTGAGATTTTTTCCTATTTTCAAATGTCTTACATATTTATTATATACAAACTTTTTGCATTTTTCCTAAAATACGATAATTTATGATTTTCTAAAATCTTTTGTACGGCAAAATATTTGTTGAAGGTCCTTTATTGTTAAAATAGATACATTTTATCTACATGTGTAGACATTTTGATTTATTAAATACAAGATTTTTAATGAGAAAACTGGTGTGTATAACTTCCGTATAATTTATTTAGATTTTGTATTTTATGTATCATGAGTTCTTCGATACTAGGAATTGACCGCACAGAAAAAATTAAAATCGAGTTTCAATTAAAATATTTGTTGATTCAATTAAAAGTTTAATTGAATCAATTAAAATAATTTGTAACTAATTAATTGATTTTATTTTCAGTTGAAATTGTAATCATATCTATTAAACATTAAATTGAAAAAAATATGCATTTTAAAGCAAAATATGCAAAAATATGTATTTATAGCAATATATGAAACAACAAATGCCAGAATATGCATTTATAGCAAAATATGCAAAAAAATATGCATTAACAAATCAATGCCAATTTGTTGCAAACTTGTTGATTCGCAAAGATATTCGGTTAACATTGTTCTCCAGCTAACGACAACAAATATGTAGTTACATGAAGTTCCGAGCCCTACATATAAGTAATAAATTTTTGAAGAGTCTTTATTCGAAAGTTGTTATCGGATTTGTCTGATTCAGCATTCGATTTATATTTGTGTCCTCTCCCACACTTATGCAATAAAAAAATTCATATTTAAAAAAATAATTTTTGCTGCAAATGCAATATCTAAATGTATTTGGAATTTGTTTCCCCCTTCAAAAATTTTTAAGTATGCATCAATCGAAAATTTAACATTTTTTATATTAAATTAAATTTAGCTTTTTCTGTGACGCGAATTCCACATAATTTTCCAGAGTTTTTTAAATCTTCTCCATTATTTCCAAAAAATTTTAATTTTTTGTATAAGCTGAATTTTTCAACAACCGTTTAAAATAAACAAGTAATTTCTTCAGGTTTATTTGTTCAAAAAATGCGTTTTTGATGCAAATTAAATTTTCGAAATCCATCTGCATCAAAAAAGATTATTTTGAGACACATAATTTTAAATAAATCACGTTTTGTATTGTTAATAGTGAGTTCCGAATTTTAAACTGTTTAAATTTAAAACCTGTTCAAAATATAAAAATTGCAAATTTTACTAAAAATTACAAATTTTACTAAAAATTACAAATTTTACTAAAAATTACAAATTTTACTAAAAATTACAAATTTTACTAAAAATTACATATTTTACTAAAAATTACAAATTTTACTAAAAATTACAAGTTTTACTAAAAATTACAAATTTTACTATAAATTACAAATTTTACTAAAAATTACAAATTTTTGCATGCAAATAATAGATAAGGTTTTTTTTAAATCGAGACATTTAGATGCCATTGGCGTCACAGAATTAGCTAAATTTAATTTTATATAAAAAATGTTTAATTTTCGATTGAAGAATGTTTAAAAAAAGAATTAAGGGTGTAAAAATTTCCAAAAATAAATGAATTTTGGGCGCTTTTGTTTAAACCCTTCATAGGAATGAATATAAGAGTAATACAGTAGGTATCCCTTAATCCAGTTAGTGTTTGAACCGATTTAGTTTTGGCGGATTTGAAGGAAAGTCAAAATTTTGGGGGGTGGGAAACTAAAAAATATATTTTAAATGAAAGTAACTACTTTTACATTTTAATTGTTTTATTTGATCACAATTTCTCAGCTCCAAAATATTAAATATATTGAATTATTGATTTTTATAAAACTATTGCATACTTTTAGGACTAATTTAATTTATCTTTTAATTAATATACTTCTTAATTTTTATCTTTGCAGGTAATATTCTTAAAAATCTATTAAATGTGTTTAAAATGTAAGTATGTTTTCAAAAATGTAAATATGTTTTGATGATTTTTAACCCTATAATGCTTAATTAAGGATGCCCTTAGGCTCTGTTAACCCTCAAACCGGCTGAGCTTTTTTGCAATGAAATTTATAGTATAAATTTTATACCACATGTTCGGCACGAAAAATAAACAATATGTTCTTCCACAATTTTTTTTTTCGTTGCCTATTTTAGACGATATGGGCCAAAATAGCTTCAGAGCGAATATAAAAAACTAGTGCATAAAAAGGAGTAAGAGTAGGCATTAATTATTCATCTTACCTAGTTAATTGCAGTCCAAAAATTAATATTTTTGTGCTTTTACTTAATAAGATATGGCGATTTTCGTTTTTCGAAAAAAAGCGAAATTGAGTGAAAACGCACCTAAACTTCAACATATAGAGATTAAACTTGGATTCTTTGCTAATACAACTGAATATAATCTATCAGCCAAATTTCATAAAAATCCGTCCATACCTTTTGAAGTTAAGACGATATCCTTTACATGTATACCAAAATTAGAGTTTTTTTGAAATGTTTTTGAAAATTGTGTTTATTTTAAAATATTAATCTTTTGGAATTTTACAAAATTCTAACTTTAAAGTTTTCTCGCTTACAAAACGTGTCATGAACATAAAACATTGCTTCACAAAATATTTTGTAAATCTTGTTTTCTATCGAAATAACTTAATTTCTTATTATAAAACACTCATTTGAAGCATTTATGGACAATTTAAAATACCCTACGTGGATGCGGGCTTTCCGGTTAGAGGGTTAAACTTTTAGGCTATACTTTCAAAATCTACAATTTTTATTTAAAGAAGTTTAATTTTTTTTATTACAAAAAACATGTATTTGTATATATTAAACTTACAAACTTTAGATATAGTCAGAATTTCGTTGCATTTCATAAAATAAGTTTATTAAAATCTGCTCTTTCTGAAAGAAAAATTCATAAAAATTACGTCATGTTTTTTTTGTCAAATTTCGCTATATTTGAAAAGCGAAATTGTAATTAAAATTGTTATTAACACAAAAGCCAACATCAGTTAAGAAAGAGAATTTTCAGAAAAAAAGATTATTCGTTATTTCATACAAAATTTGATAAGAATTAGCTGCACCACATGCCCCGGGGTCCCATAGATTTGTATATTGCGACAATTATTTTAAAAAGCGTATGTACCAAATTTCCAAAAAGGAATACATTTCCATTTATATTAACTCTATTAAAATTAAATATTTAATTTTTTTTTTTTAAACAATATTGTAATATGAATAGCTTTTGTAAACAGAAACTTTTTTTCCACTTTAGCTCCATCTCGCTTCTAAACCATACACGATACACTGATAGAATTATCTGCATGATATCAAAAAATTTGTATATTAGATCTATAAAATGTCACTGCAATTTGTGCATGGAAATTGTTCATTAAATTAATGCAGTTTAACATTTTAAATTTCATTACAATTTCATACGCCTATGAAAAAGTTTCATTAAAAATAGTTTCATAAAATTTATGAAGCTTTTTTATAAAGTTTAGGAAATTTTTCATTCACTTTGTGAATTTCATTTGAACTCGCCCAAGAAAATTCTCTCTGTGTACACAAATAGTTTTTTTTTTTGACTAAAAGTAAATTATCAATCTAAATAATTCAAAATTTTTAATTTCAATAATAAAGACTAAAATTTTGAGCAGTTAAAAGCTTAGAGGCTTAAAATCGCTCAAAAACTGTAAAACATTTTTGAAAAAAAAAAAATTTTTTTAATTACTTAATTATTCTAAAGTCAAATTTTCAAAAACGTTTTAAAATTAAAGCATATTTTAAGGCTTTACATATTTACTGGCATTTATCAATTTTATTTTAACCCTTAAAATATGCAACATAAAATGTTATATATTCTTCTTAGTTTTTTTATTTGATAAATATCATATATTTTAAATTTTCTATAGCCTATTTTGAGGGCTTAAATAGAATTACAAGCTTATGTTTGTATGTATAAATATTTTGATAAATTGATTTCCATTCTAACTAATTGCCAAATATCTTATCTGACATTTTAGTAGTTTAGTTATAGCGTTTTTTATTTAAAGAATAAGTCCCATCAATGTCAACTAGTATTTGTTTCCTGTCTAGTTTCAATCATATGAAAAAACTTTTACATGAAAAATGTTTTTATGGAAAAATGTACAACTGACAGCTTTAAAGGCAAAAACTACCAATATACACTTCTACGACTTGGTTTTTTTGGTTGTATACTACGTATAACCAAAAAAAAATATAGACAAAGTTATTATAAACTAACTTTCGTGTATGTTCCGAAATGCGCATTTAGGATTTTTTTTTTTTTCCTCTATCAATTTTTCATCCTCTATCATATGTTTTTGCAAAATTTAAAAAAGAAATTTATTTAATGTATATTTTACTAATCTCTTGAGAAATGTTTTTTTTTACGTATATCAAATTCGTTCAACTTTTCCTTGGATAACGCCTGTCCGCAAAAGACCTGCTAATCGTTAGTTTGCTACATTTTTTTTTAGCTTTGTCTATAATTTTTTTTAAAAAGACTAGCCAGGTAGAAATTGCAGATGGCACAAAAACCAAAGCACTGGCAGAGCGTTGGTTAACAATAATACCAAAGAAAACGTACTGGGAAAGCACTTACTTGGATTGCTTTACCAACGTTTGCAAAAAGTGATTTGCCTATACCTGCTTTACACAATTTACAACTGTTTATGATAAACAACCAATAATAAAACATCAGTTAAAAGTGATTTGACGACGTTTTCAGAAAAGACTTTACAAGTACTTATTTTACAAATCTTACAACTGTTTATGAAAAATAATTGTTTAAAGTGCAAAAGATTGGTTTAAAGGGCTCAACGTTTTTAAAAAGTGATTTACCAGCACTTACTTAGTTCACTTAGTTCACTTAATTTACTAATGTTTATGAAAAAAGTTAAAGTAAAAAATATCTTGCAAATTGAAAATTGTTTTTTTTTTTAAGAGAATCTACACTCATGAAATTCTTACTGTTTATTAATGTGTTGCTTTCTTTGGAAAGGGGATAGTAGACAGAGGAAAGGTGGGGAAAGAAGATGGTCTTCAGACATGGCAACACTGTAATTGGGCGAGCTGATAAGTCTTAGAACAGTTGTTGCTCTACATCTGATGGAGAGTTGGCAGACTTATTTATTAGGATATTTTTCTAACAAATAATGAAAAAAAATTGTTAGCTTTCAAAATATTTGATCACTTTTAGGAGAATAACAAAACGATAGTTTCGGAGATTTTCGAGTTTCCATTTTTTTCCAAAAATTTTTAAATTAGATAAACAATTTCACGTGATTTCCACAATTCCATTCTAATTGAAAAGTCTCGATTTGCAGAACAGTACTTTTTCTTCTACTATAACACAAAGTTTTTTATTTGCCGATGAACTTTTTCTTCCCATTTTAATATTTAACGCATGCAAAATGAAACTGTTCAACAAAATATGTATATTTCGAATTTTTATAGTTTTCTTAACAAATAAACTATGATCTAAATTTTTTTTTATTAATTAATATAATTTTACATATTATTTTTAAATTGGCAATGTAATTTTGTTTAAACATGTTACATAATAAACAAAATTTTTTAAAAATTAACCCTTAACGGTCACCTAGAATGATGATTTATGCATTAATCTGCTAGCGCGTCTCCCGGAGAAGAAATAGCTCCCATAATCCTCCTACAGGTCAAAAGTTGGGACATCAGAATTCGTTTTAGAGGTATGGTTCCTTCGGCAAAGTTTTCTTATTTTGATCCCTAGAATACGATTTTCCTTGTACGTTGAGCGATTTTTTTTGCCTCCCTACAAATCGACCCGCCCTAATATATATATACATTTTAGAGGTATCTTTAAGTTTTCAACTATAACTTTTGAATCCCTGAATCGGGTTTGCTCATTTTTAATACCGACAGCCAAATTGTTATAGTTTTGCATCTTGTGAAATTGTGACGATATTCGCTATTTGAAAGCTGCGAATTTTATAGTATGACTTAACTTAAATATATTTTGTTGAAATTTATATATTTTGCTATTAATTATAAATGGAAAGTATAATAATTTTTCAAATTAAATGAAAATCTTCTTACGCATTTCCAAATCCTTATAACGTAACCTGCCATGTTTCCATGAATCCTTGAACTAGAATCATAATTGTCATAATAGTCGGCTACGGTCGGTTATGCGCTGGCAGAACGTGGGATTAAACTATCTTTACAGTATTGTTCTGTTACCTGTTAAATAAATGGCCAACATTAAAAAAAAAAAATAGAAAAAAAATTTCTAAATTGAAAAAAATCGCTAAAAATCAAAAAAAATCAATCAATTTGAAAAAATTGCCTAAATAAAATTAAAAACGTCCACATCTCGAAGACTTAAAGAGATAGAGAAAAAATGTTTGAACCATTGCTCAAAACTCGACGCCATTACCCTCAATAATGATCCTAAATTACGACTTGGTTGGCGAGATTCGTAGATCGCGTTTTTCTCCAAAAAAAAAATCAGTTCATTTGAAAATAAAAAATTTAAAATAAAATTGAAGACGTATACATCTCAAAGACTAAAAGAGATAGAGAAAAAATGTTTGAACCATTGTCAAAACTTACATCCATTACCCCAACATCGTTCCAAAATTTGGACTTGATTGGCTATATTCTTTGATTGCGTTTTTCTCTAACCATCGCAGATAAGAAAAGTTATTTATTAGGAACATCGCCTGTATCTCGAAAACTAAAGGAGCTGGAGAAGAAAATGCTTGCACCATTGTCAAAACTCGCCCTAATATTCCAATAAAGAACCTAATTTTCGACTTGATTGGCTAGATTTTTAGATCGCGTTTTTCTCGAAAACTAAGTTAGTAAAACGTCTTGTAAATCAGGTATACTATTTTTCAGCGAAATTTTTGTTAAAATATGTTTTCAGCTAAAATTTTAGTTATACCTATTCAGCACTTAACTGTTTTGAACTAATGTTTTACTAATATTTTACTAATGGTTTACTAATTTATTTTGCTAAACAAAAAATTTTGCTGATAAGCACATTAATAGTGTGGACGACAACCAGATTGAAAGATAAACGCATAATGAATTAGATGCCGCTGCATGTCAAGATGTAGTAGTGGCGAGAAAAATGATACTAAAAAGTACCTCTTGTAAGACATATAAAAAATCAACCATGGCAGATTTTTGTATCTGTTTTTCATACATAAAACAAAATTGCGGATTAGAGCCACTTAAATTTTGTGTTGTCACCGGCTTGTGGAAGTAATTCTCTATTAATTCAATAAAAGACAAAATAAAATATTTAATTTAGTTTAATAAAGATTAAATGTGAATTTCTAAACTAAATGTTTATAGTGATTAATATTCCAGTGTGCTAAAATTGCAAACATATACAGACAGGTAGACCAACTAAAGCGAAAGACAAACCCACACATCTTAGTGTAGATTTTTATGGTTCCTTTTTCTTAGATTTTTATTTTTTCTTTTTTCTTATTGCAAAAAAAGGTTTGTATATGTCATATTTTGTTATTTTTTCGTTTCGTTTCTATAATTATCAGCGGCATTTGCGTTCCTTTAAAAGATAGCATCGTTTAGACAACCATTGATGAAAGTAGTTGAAAGATAATTTTGTTTATGTTAAATATACAGTAAAACCCGGTTAAGACGAACTCCGAGGAAATAAAAAAATTAGTTCGTCTTAAGCGAGGTTCGTATTAAGCGGTTTTTTTTAGCGATAAAAATCTGTATTTATTAAAACAAAAACAAGATTATTCAGATTTTTACATAAATAAAAAATAAAATTAGCATTTCATGCATTCACAATTAAAAATTCAATTAAAATTCTTTATTTAAAAAAAAAAAAAAATCTGTTATTTTTGTCTGAATGACTGAATTAACGATTTCATTCGTTATAAGTTTTTCGTTTGCCAAAATATGATTGTCAGATTCTTCGGCACACGATTTTGTTCGACTATATACTATTGTGTACCGTTTGTATATTAGGTCCGTCCTCCTCTATTTCGACTTCTTATCACTTGACGAATTTTCAACATCGGGAGGATTAACAATTTCCAATATTTCTTCATCTGATAAAGTATGTGACGTCTAGAAAGTCATCCACGGATATAGAATTCATATTACGGATAAAGAGTGTACTAAACTTGGTAATTTGTATGAAAACGAGTTTTTTGGGCTGCTTAAAACAGTTCGTAATAACCGAGGGTTCGTATTAACCGAGTTCGTATTAAAAGATGTATTTTATATGAAAATTGATGCCAAAACGTCGGTACTTTTAAATTAGTTCGTATTAACCGATGGTTCGTATTAAGCGAGTTTTACTGTAATTTTTTCTATTTTTTTTTTGTTTGGATATTACAATAATTTATGTAGTCAATGTGGAAGTATAAACATTTTTATGTTTTGTAACGTATTGTAAATTATTTTTAAAAGAATCACAAAAATATGTTTTATGATTTTTAGCAAATAAATACAATTTTCCAACAAAATTTTTGAGTTTTTTTCAGTCTACTAATATTCAGCAAAAATTCTATTCATTTTTAGCAAGGGTTTTTTAATTTCTAATCCACTAAGCAAAACTTTTGCTGAATCTACTAATTTTGTTGCACAAAAGTCAGCTCGCTGATTTCAAGCAAACGATTTTGCTGACATTATCAATTTTTTTGCAAGCACCCTAATGACTAAAATTTTGTTGACTCAGCAAAATTATTTGCTGACTTTACAAGCTTTTTTTTTGGGCTGAAAACAAAAATGTTGATACTCATATTGCCTATATTGTGGACCCATAGTGGCCACGTTTTAATGCAACATAGTAGAAAAAAATTTCAGAAACAGGCGTAAAAAGCGGAACGATGTCGTTTAACTTTCTCTTACACTCAGGGAACTTCTGCTTTAAAAATGCGTAGTTGTGTTTGTTGTAATGCAGTTCCTTTATTTTTAATGTAAATGTCAGTCATTTGTAGAACAAATTTAATATTTTACTCATTTAAAAAAACAAACCACATCAAATGACTATTTTATGATTTTACATTCCTTTTTTACAGTCGTTTTTCTTATTAAATATTGTTTATTTTTTTACTAACATATGTCGTTCATTTTTACTACAATTGTTAGTAATTATTTGGACAGTAAAAACAAATGACAAATGTTAGTTGAATTTAATGAAATGTTAGTTGTCATTTCTTCAAGTGAAATTTCATTTGTTTTTGATTGCAATTGCTGTCGTCTTTACCTACATAATATCCTTAGTGTATCTACAGAATATCCCAAATTCAATAATACCTTCCAATTCAATAGAAAGCTTTGAGAATTTCTGAGTACAATTTTTTTTTAAGAAAAACTACTTCAATTCTCAGACCTTTTAAATGAAATCATGCCATTTGCAAAATAAATGTTTTAAATGTTTTAATTTTAAAAATATATATTTTATTAGTTTTTTATCGCAATTATGACCCGTTTGGTTAAATACATAAATTTATTTTGGCATATTTCCAAATTATATCGGAGCTGCTGCTATATACATACAATATGATGATGATCACCAAATCTTTGGCTAAAAAATTATAAAAATAATTAAATGTCTTGTTCAAATAAGGGCATATAAGACTAATTTTTTGAAAATGCGTTTTTTTTTTAAAAATACAACATTAAAATAATGTCAGAAATATATCAGAATTATTTATGATTTATGGTTTAAAATAATATTTTCTTGAAATTAACAAAAAGAAAAGCCGAAGTAAAACTAAATTGTTTTTATAAAAAAGAACAATTTTGGTCTTCAAAGTTTAGTAATGTCATGATGCTTGTTAGGAAAAGAATGGAACAAAATTGATAATTAATAGGTTTTTTTGTTATTTTGGAGGCTTTAGCTTTTCTAAAACTTTGGATTCTGATGAGATCTTAAGGCAGATCGAAATACATGTATCAACCTAGCTAATATATATAATTTGCTTTATTTTTGTAAATATACGGAGGTTGAAAGCTCGTTTTAAATAAATAATCTCGATGTATATAAAAAAACAAAGAAAACTGTAACAATGTTTATATTATTATTTTTAAATGGTTTTATTTTATACAAAAAATCAGAAGTATTTATTTTAGATTTTGAACAAAAATTTTGTAAAAAAATGTTCAGGCATTTTTTATTGTGAGTTTTGCAAAAAAACTACTTTGCGATTTATTGATTTTATTAAATTAAAAATAAACTCAATTTGTTCACATTTCAATGAAAAAATTTTACACGGTTTAAATTAATTTTAATTTTTAAATTAATTGTATTTGACGAAAAATAATGAAAATTCTCAGTAAACTAATGAAAATTTTCTTTAATTAATTAATTAATTGATTCATTTTTATGAAAATAGTTTTTCAGTGAAACTTCTTCATTGGGTGAACTTTTCATAAATAATATGCTATTTTTCGTAAATTTTTATGAATAATTGCATTAGTTCAATGAAAAGTTTCAATAGACGAGTTCTAGTGCAGCTTAATTAATATCATGCAGAGAATTCTCACATTTTTTCAGGTCTCCTGTTAAATTTAAAACTGTATTATATGCCTTTCTTTGAAAGGGAAATCAAATTATTGTTTTTTTTTTTCAGAATATTAAAAAAAATATTGTTTGTCAATGCAAAAAAAAAAAAAACAAATTTTACAAAAAACAAAAATTTAATTAACATATCATAAATTAAAATTAATTTAAAAGTGTTAAGTTTAAATCATAGTAAATATAATTCATACAAATAAATACTTTTTAATAGGGCTTTGAATATGAATAAATTTTGCAACAAAAAAAATATTTAAATTATTTTCTAACGATATTTGTTTAAAAAAATGTAATAAATCATAAATATTTGAAGAACTATATTATTATAATCTACAGCCTAAAGTTATAATATATATTTCAATATTGATTGACAGCCTAAAAGTATGCCAAACTTTTTTATACTTAAATATTGACTTATAAGAGTAATTTCTTATTTAAATTTTACTCATAACAGTTTTCATTTTTTTATTTACGCCTTTAATTTTGATTAAACTTTTTTTTTCTAATATCACGTTAAATTCAATTTTAGTTACTTTTATTTAAAGTTTGTTTTTGTATTACCCTCAAATACTGCTTTCAATTTCTATATTAAATTTATATAAAAACTTTGAAGTATGAAAATATATACGAAGTATGAAACTACTGTCGTATAGAAGGCGGCAGTAGTTTGAGAAAAATTACTTTGGTGGAAAGTTGCCACCTCAGTTCAACCAATATTAAAGCAGAGCTAGATTCTACTCTGGGGGAGTCTGGTCCTTCGCTTACGACTATAAAATATCGGGTGCCAGAGTTTAAACGAGGCCGTACGAGCTGCCAAACCGAATTGAGCTGAAACCGTTAAAAAAATCCACAAAATGGTATTGGTTGGTCCATGACTGAAGGCGTCAACTGCATAAATGGATAGGCATTTAAAAAGTGCTATACATCGCTTATTAACCGAAAGTTTGGAGATGAGAAAGCAACAAAAATAGTGCAGTGTAGATGTTTCAATAAAGTGTTTGGCGATATTTCACCGCAATAAAGCCGAGTTTTTGCGTCGATTCGTAACCATGGATAATACATGCCCCACTTCACACCTGAGACAAAGGAACAGTCAAAGCAGTTGACTTGAATAAAAGCATCGAGTCCAAAGAAGGCGAATACAGTTTCGTTTGTGTTCAAGGTCATGGCGTCTGTTTTTTGGGATGCACGTGGGTTAATTTTTATTGATTACACAGTGCGAGTCTCGTGGACTACTTCTCTTCAATCAAACTCAATTGATTTTATAATTTTTCTAGTTTTATCATTTTTCTTGAACTAATTTTCATTATTTTAAGCTTAGAATTTCTTACACTGAAACTGTTTTTAATCAAGCTCCAGGAATTGCTGTTATAAAATAAATTTTTCTTAGATTCAGGAATAACTGAAAATTCAAAAAAAACATATGTTTTGCAATCCCTAATTGAAACCCAAAAAAAATATGCATTATTTCTTTGCCTTAAACATAATACGAGTATTCTTTGAACCTTTAAAGTATGCTTTATTTTTTTTACACATTTTACTTAAACCTGTTAAATATACTTTATTTTGTTTCGCTTTTTAAACCCTTAAAAGTATGTTTTTGTTTTAAAATTGTTATTTAGTCATTTCCTTTGTTTCTTTTTCTAAATTGTCAACTTTATGAACTGCCCAGACAACAAAAGCTCCATTTTTTTTATCCATTAATCAAATACTTATTTTAAAATGCATAACACAAAAAAATCCAGTTTTATACATTTTATTTTTTTTATTATGAACTTTTTATGCAACACCTAAATAAATGCAACATTTTTTTATTTTTTTTTTTCATATTGCAGTTCCTTTTTTTCCATTTTATATTCTGTACTCCAAAGACAACATAATATTTTATCATAAGCTTTATTAACAAAGAAAATAAAATGTTTATAAAATTTTACTGTAGAGAAATAACAAATTCATACGTGTTTAGATTTTTCTTATAACCAACATCCATTGTAAAAGATAAATTTACCAACAGGAGCGTCGAGATTTTATTAATTTTATGTCGTCAAAACTAAAATATTATATACTGTCAATAAGAAAAATCAACTGAAATTAAAGACTAAATGAAAAAAAGAGTCCCTAAAACTTTTATATAAGTCCTTTAGCATCTAAGAACTTTTCTATAGAAAAAAGTCCTCAGAAACTAATAAAAATTCTATAGGAAAAATGCCTCAGAATCTGAGAATTTTTCTATAGGAAAAATGCCTCAGAATCTGAGAATTTCTCTATAGGAAAAATGCGTCAGAATCTGAGAAATTTTCTATAGGAAAAATGCCTCAGAATCTGAGAATTTTTCTATAGGAAAAATGCCTCAGAATCTGAGAATTTTTCTATAGGAAAAATGCCTCAGAATCTGAGAATTTTTCTATAGGAAAAATGCCTCAGAATCTGAGAATTTTTCTATAGGAAAAATGCCTCAGAATCTGAGAATTTTTCTATAGGAAAAATGCCTCAGAATCTGAGAATTTTTCTATAGGAAAAAGTCCTCAGAATCTGAGAATTTTTCTATAGGAAAAAGTCCTCAGAATCTGAGAATTTTTCTATAGGAAAAAGTCCTCAGAATCAGAGAATTTTCTATAGGAAAAGTCCTCAGAATCAGAGAATTTTTCTATAGGAAAAAGTCCTCAGAATCAGAGAATTTTTCTATAGGAAAAAGTCCTCAGAATCTGAGAATTTTTCTATAGGAAAAAGTCCTCAGAATCTGAGAATTTTTCTATAGGAAAAAGTCCTCAGAATCTGAGAATTTTTCTATAGGAAAAAGTCCTCAGAATCTGAGAATTTTTCTATAGGAAAAAGTCCTCAGAATCTGAGAATTTTTCTATAGGAAAAAGTCCTCAGAATCTGAGAATTTTTCTATAGGAAAAAGTCCTCAGAATCTGAGAATTTTTCTAAGTCCTCAGAATCTGAAATTTTTTCTATAGGAAAAAGTCCTCAGAAGCTGCGAATTTTTCTATAAGAAAAAGAGCTCAGAATCTGAGAATTTTTCTGTATGAAAGCCTTCAGAATCTGAGAATTTTTGTCCTCAGAATGTGAGTACTTTTCTATAGGAAAAAGTCCTTAGAATCTGATAATTTTATACAAGATGGTACAAAATTAGAAATAAATATATTTAAAGCAAAACTCCTTACATTTTTTTATAGGCTTTTATTAGAATAAAAAAATGTATTTATTGTATTGCCTTACGGATAAGGACAACATTAACCTTATTTTACATTTGCCCCTACATAGTATGCTTTAAATTTTTGATTTTGTTAATCTTTTTATTATATAATCCTAAGAGTATACTTCATTTGTTTTCAAAACCACTGCCACTTGAAGTATACTTAAGATATATATTATATTAAATATTCCCTGGAAATATACTTAGATTATATATTAAATTTCAAACTATATTATGATCTTCTTGACATTTTCCTCTAGCATGCAATATAATTCAACAAGTTACTCCCTCTCTTTAGTTTAACCATTTGCATTATCATAACAATTATTAGATTTTATTTTTTTTTTTAAATCATTATTTAACTTGTGGATTGCGTGCTCATGGTCTATTTTAACAATGAACTTCTTATAATAACAAATAACCACTTTGCTAACACTACTACAGTATTTTTTATTTATAAATTGTTAAAAACACAAGTCATTATTCAAAATTAAAATTAAAAAAAAAACGCTATTTGTGTTCATATGAAAAATAACGTTAATATATTGTTTTAAAAACAATTAGAAAAGTTGGGTGATTTTTCATGAAAAATAATGTTAATGGGAAAAGGAAAAATTGAAGGGTATAATACAATTTTAGTTTATACAGGAAACTGTCATTTGTTTTTCGTTTGAACATTTTACAGTTTTCTTACTAAAAACTTTTATTTAATCTTATAATTAAAATAGCACTGCCTGCTTTTAGGTGCTATATACACAATACATAATTAAATAATAACTTAAAATTATATGCTATTAACTTAATTAATTTAAACTAAACTGATAAAATATTAAAATTATTCATCCCTAATTTAAAACTAACAAAAATAACATAAATGTATTGCCTACTTTTTGGCATAATATGCAAATTAAACATAAGTATGAAATTTTATAAATAGCTTGAGTCAATGTAAATTTAAAGTTTAAATATCTTAAAACGGAGTTTACCACTGAATTCTACGATCCAAAACTAAGTTTACGTATCCCGCAGTTTTGGTGTGTCAATTCAAAAGTTGAAATTTTACTTACATACATGTTAAGGTGGGACTTTATTACGTTAGCCATATTTCATTAAATTTCTTTTGATTTCGGTCGTTGTAATATTAACCCTCTAAAGCACGTGGCAGACTTTAGGCACTTTGTTAACCTTTTAAGAATTATTTTTCAAATTTTGTTATTTTTAAATAAAATTATTGAATTATAACGATAAAAACATTAAAACGGGCTAGTAACTGTTTAAAGTCGAAATATCAAAATTAAATTAGTCTCTTTTTTTTACTCATTGTGGTCATTACTACTTTTTCAACCCATTTCTTTACAACAGCTGTATATTTTTTTTTCTGATAAACCTACTTAAGTGTTTTAAAAACCCTAAAATAATTCAACATCTTGACTATAATCGTAAAAAATTTTACAGAGTTGCCAAATAATTATTTGAAAAATCGCTTTTTTACCTTTTTCGATGGGACCACACAGAAAACACTAAAATCGACTTTATATCGAAATATTTGTTAATTTAAGGTTTAAACGAATTCGGACCTATAAAGAAAATTCCCTGTGTAGAAACAATAGTGACATTAAATCATTATTTTATGGACTATCAGTAATTACACCAGCTTACTATCTGCATTACTTTATTACATATAATAATGACTTACTAACACCTCAATGAATTTTTGTATTAGATATATAATATGTTACTGTAATTCGTCCATTGAAACTTTTCATTAAAGTAATGCAGTTTTTCAAAAAATGTTATGAAAATTTTCATTTTATTTATTAAAAATTTTATACGACTAATGAAAAAGCTTCATTATAAGAAGTTCCTTAAAGATCTTGAAGATTTTTCATGAAGTTTAAGCAAGTTTTCATTCACAATGTGAAGAAATCTTCATTGGTTTAGTAAAAAAAATTTCATTAAAACTCGTCCACGAAATTCTCTCTGTGTACCTAAGTTTTTATTTTTTTTTATTTTTTGTAAGCTGGAAAGTAACGACATTTATGCATTTAGCATGCCAAGATGGCTCAGATGGTAGAGCGATGAATTGACTACCTGGAGTCCCAGGTTCGAATCCCGTGTGGGTACATTTTATTAAAAAAATTCAACGAAAAAAATATTTTTTTATTAAATAATTTATTTTTTAAATCTATTCTTAGACTCATTATTTTTGTACATACTGGTATGCATATAGGTAACCACATATTCTTTGATATTTGTAAGGTGGTTTATAATCATATGTCAATATTTTGCGCGACATTGCCGTATAAAAGTAATGAGATTTTTTATGAGAAATGTAAGTACTTGCCATCACCAAATATGTACTTATATAACCACTTATAGGGTAATGCTTTTCTACACTGGCAAAATACGTATTTTCGTTTTTTTTCGAGTTTTCGACTATCAAATTTCAAACAAATTTTAAATCGAAAAATTAAAATAAATTTTTGAGGCTTCAAAATGAGCGTAGTATAAACAATAAACCACTATATTTTTTCGAAAATTTTTAAAACAATGTAACTTTCATATATTTTTTGGATCTAAATTTGTCGATATAACTATACAAAATTTAAGTTTCTTCAATCGTTTAAGATCTGTTGCAAATATTTCCAGTAGTGGGCGCTTTAAGGCAAAAAATGTAAATATTAAAGCATTGTTCTACATATCTAGATAGTTTGAGCGAAAAATGTCCAGCGAATCTCTGACGTGTCTTAAAAGATTAAAGTCTCTCTTCTTGGAAATATATATCTTGGAAATCTCAGGTCGAAAAATTGAAAATATAAAATTAAAAAAACTTTAGCAGAAGAGTTTAATTCTTGTATTCATATCTCAGTAAAATGTATAGTTTAATCATTAAATTTCATCGCAAACAAAAATGTCTACATTAGAGAGTTAAATTTTATGTGGCCTTGCATTAATGTGATGTAAAATGAATATGTATTGCCTACTTTTAAGCGGTATATGCACAGTATATTTTCTTTTCAGTTGTAAAGTTAAATTGAAAGAGTATTGCCTACTTTTAGGCAGAATATAAATAATATTTTTTTATTATTTTTCCATAACCCATAATTAATTTTGTATATTTCTCTATGACTTTATTCATTCTCTCTTCACCTTCTATTTCACATAAATTTTTTTTGTATCGTGCTGATTGTTTTTAATTTTTTTTTTTTTTTCACTTAACAAAGTAATTTCCTCTTCTCTTTGATGTGTCTATCAAAATACAATTTATGTTCACAACTTACCAGCAATTAATTTCTACAACATGTATTTTGTCATCTCCTTCTCTAGCTTCCTCTTCTATTTTATAAAGGATCCCTACAGCCAAGTCACCAGAAGCAAACAAGGCTAAAATTCAATCAACGCCTAACAATGACATTAATTTGTTTAAAGCAATTTTTTTTATTTTGTCATATTTTATCCATAAAAAGCATACTAATGCTAAAGAAATAGACAGAGATTTTTTTGTTTGCTGTTAACAATGTAAAAATAGACAATAATGACCGAGATTTGAAAGAAATTGTAAAATGTTATTTAGACATTCAGATTACATAATTTGAATTTTAACAAATTTTTTAATTCTTTAATACGTGTGAAAAATATTGCCCCATAAAATATGCTATACTTTGTTACAATTCTTAAGGTATGCTGTAAAGTTAATATAAAATGTAGGCTTTAATTTAGATGTGCTTTCTAAACTAAAGATTGTGAGTCCTCGAACTAAAATCGTAGTTTAATTAAAAAAACCTTTTTGTGTGTTCATTGTCAAAGTCTTCCAGTAGTGTTCAATATTTAAGTAAGTTTTTTAAAATTTTGTTTTATTCTAAAATTTTTTTTTTAAATTTTAAAAAATTTCTACTTCGACTATTTATTGGTGCTACTGAAAATGTATTAAATTGGGTTTTCTTATAAAATACTTGGCTTAAATTCTTCTAAAAATGTTAACAGTGCCTAAGAGGGTTAAGACATTTTTCTAACGACTAATATTTGACAATCTTTTAAACAGCATAAAACAACTCACAAAATTAGTGTCTTTCGTACTTTACAAAAAAATCTGTCTGGCAAGTTTTTAAAATAATTTGTTGTTTTTTTTGTACTCGTTTTGGAACTAAAATTTTTGCTTAAATTTTTCCGATAGTAAAAATCCCTTCGATGTGAGTTTATTTAGAAAAATTCTGCCTAAAAAATCTAAAGAAAAAAGTGCTAAAAATATTTACAAAGATCTGAAATTCTAAGGTTGTTTCATTCAAAATCGAAAAGATTTTTTATTTCTTGTATTTTTTTTTCTATAGGACTTTTCCTGCCTGAATATAATGGTTTTTCTACAGAAAAATGTGTCAATGATTTTTAAGGGATTTATTACTATTATAAAGTCATACGAATTTGCAGACTTTCTATAAAAACTGAACCGAAAAATCTGAATTTTAGTATGAAAAATTCTTCTTTTTCTATAGAAACAAGTCTCAAAAATTTTAAAGTTTTTCTATAGAAAAAAATAACCCAAATTGGGGGAAAAGTATTCAGTTTTAAATACTTTAAAATCAAAACGCTTTTCTAGGAAAATTTTGTAGAAATCTGAATTTTTTCTTAAAAAATTGAAGAATTGTTTTACACAGAAAAGGTTTTTCTATATAAAAATTTTCAATGGGGGGAAAAATAACTGGAATTAAAAATGTCTTCTGTTATTTTATTTTATACCCAGTGTTGTAACGGTAATGACTTATTATTTTTTGGATTACCAGTAATGACACCAGATTACTCTCTGCATTACTTTAAAGCACATAATAATGAGTTTCTAATAACTATAGTTAAGTATACTTACTTTTTCCATAATGTGTTACCCATAATTACTTATGTGTTACCCATAATAATGTGTTACCCATAATTACTTATTTCTATCATTATCTTAAAAATAAAGTAATGAACTGGATTTTTTAGACTCATTTCTTTTTCAACTATAAGGAATTTCAAAAATGTTCGACACTTTAAACAAATTTTTTTTGAACAACCTTTTGTGTGTGTTAGCAAATGTTTAAGCATGCTAAATCGATCCACGTTAATCATTTAATATTTAACGGCTCAAAAATTATAGCGATTTTATTTGCTTAAATTTAATTAAAGTAACGCGAATTTATAGATCTGATTGTATTTATCAAAATAAAAAGTTCATCACCATAAAATATAAAAATATACTCAAAAAAATTTTTGTCAAATATTAAAACTTAAAAAGAAACCCGCGATTATTTAAAAAACGATAATTTTTTGCCGGTTTTATGACATTTAATTTGTAGGAAATCATATTATATGGTTTTAAATTCGCAAACTTAAAATTGTATATAATAATGATTTTTGAGGTTATAAAAATTTTGTTTTGTTCCATAAAACGTAAAGTCCTTAAAATTTGTTGATACCTTTTTTAATTTTAGTATTTAGCTAATTAAAATATTTTATTTGATGTACGATTTTTCGGATTTGCCCCTTTACTCGCTAAATTTTTTACACTTTGTCAATTTAGTCCGTCGTCAAGATCTAATCTAGATACCTAACTATGTTCTCAGGTCATTTTTGTTTTTATTCTCAGATCATGTCAATAGTTAAAATTGACAAACTTTTTAAAAGATTCAAAAAATTTTGGGGTTTTAATTTTTTTTTTTTTTTATTTTTCTACTTTTAAATGAACATTAACTCATTTTAGAGTGAAAATGTGCATGTCATAGTTTTAAATTATAGTCTACCTAACCTTGTTCATCGTTTCTCTCAATTCTAAAAACCTTGCGAAATAAACGTATCTAAAGGCAGTTTCAGCAAGTGTCGAAAATTTTTGAAATTACTCTTTTTCTATGAGTGCAGAAAAATTCCGATAGGCTTAGAATTTCTCTATAAGGAAAATCTTAGAATTAGTATATTTTAGAGATGTCAGATTGACATAATTGAACTGGACCATATTTTTATTTTGAAAAATCATCTGAAATCGATATAAACAGCCGTGTTGACATTTTTAAAGACAAATATTTTCTGAGAATTCTGATTTTCTCAATTTTTTAAATAAAAAAATACAGATTTTTAAGCTATTTTCATTTGACCGAATAGTTTTGCCGAATAGTACTATTATCTTTAAAAAAAAATTGTCTAAACATTTTTAAACGCTAAAAACTTTCTTGAGAACTTTTTATTGTAAAATTATTAATTAAAAAAAAACGCTATTTTCCGACAGCCTTTTTCAGTGACATACCCCCCTGTACTGCAGAGTTTTTCTATAAGGACATTTTAAAAATCTAAGAATTTTTTGAGACCTTCCTCCTTTATATAATTAAATTAAAAAGTCAATAAACTACTAAAAGTATGCTTTGGAAAATATCTACATTTCTTTAGTTACCATGGTTTTGACATTTACTAAAAAACTTTTTGTTTTATTTTTCTATATAATAGGGGAAAATTACATATTAAACAAACTTAACCGCCTAAAAGTATGCCGCAAATTTTTAATTTCCTTTTACAATTGTCATACTTTTTGTGTAACGTTATCATGCATTCAACTTTAATTTTAATTGTATGAAATAAAAATTAAATTATGTTACCATAAATTTTAAAACTTAATTAAAGTAATTTACTTCCGTTGAAAGTAAAACCAGAAACAATACTATAAAGTACATGTTTAACGACCATTTCTAAATAACCCAAAAAAAGTGAATTTAAACAAACTTTTCATGTGTATAATTTTTTTTTTTTAAATACATACTTAAGATTAGCGCCTGTCTACGTACTTTTCAATACAATAACAGACATTTAACATTTTTAACATAACGTATTTGGTTTGAACTTCGACTTTCAACACGTAACGGAAATTAAACCTTTTGTACAACACATTTCCGTTTAATTATTTAGTATTAATTATAATTTTAACCGCTATTATTGGTTAATAAATATCAAATTAAGTAAATTATAAAAAAAAAAAATTAAACAAATTTAATATGTTATTTAAAGAAATTAAAGTAAAAGTAATAAAAAAATTTTGTTATTGTAAATTTTGTATTTAAAAAAAATATATGAGCTTCTCTCATCATAGTCCAGTTAACTACAATTTTCTAAATTTTTGATTTTATGATGTAAAAAAACATTCGTTATAATGCTAACTATACATTTGCCAAAAGACAGATTTCAATTATTAAGTTATCACCGCGAAAAGTCAAAATTTTGTTTCCAACACTTTTAAAAAATTACATAAAATTTTTTAATGAAATTGTTTCTGAAGATAAAACGAACAAAACCAACAAAATGCTATATGGATGTTACCTTTAATTAGTTATATCTAAGAAAAGTTTTATCGGATTTTGATGATTTAAACGTCACAGAGTGGTGTGTTAAATTATATTTTTAAAAATATTAACCCTATAAGTATGTACAAAGCGAAAGTTCCAATTTCAATGAATTATAACACCACTAGAGAGCGCGATTAGGCTATAAAGTTAACGGAAAATGCTTACTGGGAAATCAATCTATCTTCCTAGCAAGTTTTATCAAAAAATTTGCACGAAATCTATGCTTGGGAAAAAATGGGTTAATACATACATAGGCCTGGGTTCTATATTCCACTATGAAGTGAAAGTGGAATCGTTTTTAATTCCACATTTTCAATTCCGCTGTGTTCTGAAAAACGAGTGAATCGTTTTTTTCACGACGATTTCATTTTCATTTTTTTCTTAGCAACACCATAAAAAAGTGCGGGATAAAACCAAATTATCACTTTAAAGTGAATGAAATTGCAATAAAGAAGAGTGCATTTTTTAACAAAAAATAAAAATTAAACAAAAAAATACTTATTTTTAAAATAATATAAAATGAGTTTCGCAATTGTGATTTCCTGGTATTTAATTAAAAAAGAAAAACAAAGAACGGAAAATCGAAATAGAAAAAGGCTTCGTGACTGTTCAAATCTTTTGTAACTACCAGAAAAATCGTAAGACAATAATTAAAACTGAGTCGCAAGTGTTTAAAATTAATAAAAAAATAATAGTTTTATTGCGTATTTATTTATTATGATCGCAAAAGACTTCAATCTAGCGGTGGAAAGTAGTACAGCGTCAAAAATTTTAACAAATATGTGTAATGTTTTGAAACCTGTCATATGCCCAAAATGGATTAGATTTGAAAGAAGTCGCGTAGAAATTGAGAAATCAAAAAGAGAAATCAAAAAGGGAAATCATCGGTTGCGGTTCCTCATTTTCTATATTTTCAGTACCTTCGACATTTTTATTTAATTTTTTTTAAATCACGTTTACTACATTGTCGGAACTGGTGAAATCTAAGTTTGACAATTCAGTAGATGAATTTGTCGTTGTTTACCCTTTGCTAGTCGTCCCGAATGATTTAGCAGCTGGAACAACTTCGACTGCTGTATAAAGGCCAGAAAGTTTGGCAACTGAATCTTCTTTGGATGATATGTGTTGGATATTATTGGGTCCTACACCTGTTGCCGTTACCTCTGCTCTATTTTCGGCCAATTTTTTACGAATGGTAGCCTTCCAATCAGCCCAAGCCTTTTTCCAACCAGTTGCATCGTTTTCTGGAGGTCCTAAGCTGTTTAATGTACTTGCTAAGTCCTTCCACAACTGGTCTTCAACTGTTTTGTCGCCCCTCTAAAAACCTTTGGCCAAACCAGATTTTTTTCCATGAATATTAAAAATGGGGCCTCTTGTTTCGGATTCATGTGTTTTCCCGTAAAAAATACAACACTTTTTCAGTTAAATAAACGTATATTAACAACATATCACATTTACTTACATTGTTTGATTTTTTGTTTTACTTTTAATATTCAAAATAATTTTATTTTCTAAAAAGTTTGGTTTTTCACTCAGTTAACGAATACCGTTTTACAATTACTTTTTTTGTAGTGAAATTGTTTTATAGAACACATCAAATCACTTTAATTCCACTAGAAACAAAATGAAAATCAAATTTTTCTTTTCAAATCACTTATGTGGAATTGGGAACACAAATTGAGCGGAAGTTTCACTTTCACTTCATTTTCGGAATGTAGAACCCATGCGATAATAAGTGTGCAGATAATGAGATAATTTTAAGAATTTGATAAAGTTTTATAATTTCTTGATATAAATATTGATTATACTTCTTACTGAAAGAAAGTATTTAAAGAAATCTATATCTTATCTAAAAAAACATTATTATTATTTAGTAAAAATGTTTACCTTTCAAAAACTTAATTATCAGAATGTCATAAATATTGTATAATATGTATTGCATATTGTTAAGTGTGTATTGTTTTGTATTATTTAAAGTTTAATTTTAGGCATTATTAAATAAATTAATAAGGCATTATACAATTGATTTATATATATATATATTTTTTTTTTCATCCACGAGGGCGAATCAATAAGTCCGTGACTTTTTGAATGAAACAGTTTTTTTTTTGCAAAAAAAAAAAAAATATTTTTCAACATAATCTCCTTTTAGCTCAATACACTTAGTTTAACGTTTCTCCAATTTTTGTATCCCTTCCAAAAAATAGAATTTTTCGAGGTCCATAAAATTGGCATTTCCTAGCCATATGGGCCGTTTTTTTAATTCTCGTTAAATCGGTTCAATAAGTTGGCATAATATTCGCCGTTTATTGTTTTTCATTTTTGAAGGTAATCGATGTGCATCCCAAAAAACTGTTGCCATCACCTTCTTGGCCACGATTACGTTTATGGTCAATTGAAAGCAAACGCGGCACCCATCTTGCAGACAGCTTTCTTAAACCCAACTGATCATTTAAAATCGAAACCACACTGCCATATAAAATGCCGATGGCATCAACAATCTCACTCACTTTTACTCTTCGATTGGCCAACACCATATCGTGGATTTTTTCTACATTTTCCGGTGTATTGACCTCAATTGGTAGTCCAGAACGTTCAGCGGCATTTGTACTTGTGCGACCACAACGAAAGTAAGAAACCACTTTTTTTTATTATTAAAATTGATGATGCAGAGTCCCCATTTATCAAGCTTTTTCTTGGTTTGATTGACGGTTTTTTTTCGCAAAAAATAATGTTTAGTGAGCACTTGAAATTCTCTTTTTTCCATTTTTAAACAAAATCCACGAGGTTTTATGTTTTGAACAGCTGTTAAACACAAAGTAAATGACGGAACTTGCTCAAAATTTGAACTTGCTCAAAATTTGATGGGAGCAGCGTCGCATTTCATATAACTACGAGGGAAGTTCGAAAAGTCATGGACTTATTGATCCGCCCTCGTAATAATACGACTTGTCACCTTTGTTGTTCACTTTGTATCTCAATGATCTGCATGATATGTTGATTTGTCATTCGCAATTTTCAATACTGCAGTTTGATATACGAAAATTGCTGAAACAAACTTTTCCTGTGTGAACACAAGAGCAAGTTCAAAGGAGAATAGAAGAAGAATTGGGCAATTATAAATAGTAAATGAATATTGCTACCTTGGAGTAGTCCTAACTCCGCAACTTTCATTCGCAAAACATGTTAGTAAACGTAATATTCTAGCTAAGAGCAGTATAAATGCAACCTGCCAAACTTTTTGAATAAATCCACAATCTAACTAGAATCGAAATGGCGTCTATTCCAATCTGTATGCAGATCTATACAGTCTTATGGGGCCCAAGTTTGGGGATATAGTCAGTTTCAGGAAGTAGATAAACTACAAAGGTATTTTATCAAGAGAATATTAAGGCTGCCGGATTTTATACCAAATTATGCATTATCGTTGGAAACAAATTCGGAAGACAATCATTTTTATACCCTCAATTTACTTACACCTTAACTACATTTTTAATACGACCTTTAAATACAGTGATGACAGACTACCACATAAACTTACGCTCATGATACTTAACAAACAAATATTTTGGGCTAAGGAACTCAACAATTTAGGATCAGATTATACTATATCATTTGATTACGTAAACATGGCAAGACAAGAATGAATCAGAAGAGGATCGGCCTTGCTGCAAATTCTAAAATATAGAAGTTATTGTGAAATGAAAGAAAAAGCATTATCCAGTGAAACGCGTTTTTATAGACTGCTAAATCATGACATTGGTGGAGAATATATAAACCATAAATGGAACCAAAACAAAATATCTGTAATTTTCAAAACAAGGCGCGATATACTGCCTTTAAATGCAAATAATTATAGAAATGCAGATAACAAAACCTGTACCCTGTGTAATATGAGGGAAGATGAAACCCTGCAACATTTTATTTCAATATGCCCAATTTTTTTAAGAATTTAGAATCAGACATTTTGGAAAAGCGATCATTGAAGAGAATGAGTTGATAAATATTTTAAACGGGAATTTTTGAGATGGTTGGAATAAACTTTTTTATTATGTTACTAGTGCTTTAAAATATCCGAAGTAATATACTAAATGAATTTATATAATTTTTAATTATTTTATATGACAGACGACATAATTGTCATTGTCATTAATTAATGTTAATTTTTATTGTGTATTCAAACTTAAATGTATCCTATACTTAGTAATGATATGTAAAATTTTTAAAAAATCCAAAATAAAATACTATCTATCTAATACGACTTGAAAACGAAATTTCAATATTATTAAACTTTCTGTGACTAAAATTTAATTTTTTTATTTCCATCTTATTACTTATAATAAAATTTATATATCTTAGAAACCATTTGCAAAAAACACAATATTTCAATTTATATAAAATGTTATTCTTATTGCAAATAGTTTGAGCTTTTTTTACATGTTTTTTTAAGAAAAATTCCCCCTTGTCTTGTAATTATGGATATGTTAACATTAAAAGCATTTTATCATTAAATTTGTGTACTGAAAGAGGTAGTAGGTTAAAAAAAGAATTATTAACAGAAAATAATGACACCTTAATAATTTTCATTACAAATTTAAAATATTTTTGAAAATAGATTTTGCAATTTTATGTAATGTAAATTAATAATTTAGCCCAGCAAAGTTTACGGTTTTAAAAAATGGTTTGTGTTTGCATGGCACGCGTTCTTTTTCAACGATTGTTTTGAAATTGATCCTAAATCAACCATATGGTTTTCCTTTGTCAAATATTCTAAAAATAACTGTTTTTTTGGAGGATCGTGGGATCTATTCCCAGCCAAGACTTTTCCATTAAAATAAACCATAATATCATAATATCTATAAGAAAAAGTTCTTAGCATCAAATTGGTTTTCTAAAAATTAAAAAAAATATTTGAAAATCAGAATTTTTCTAAGGAAAACATTGGAATATTAACCTATGTACAGTATGGATATAACTTTTTGCATTTTTTTTTTTTTTGCAAATATCAAAAATTACATGGCATAGCCGTGTTGTCCATAAAAAAAAATACAAATAACCATGATCTTACTTTTTCGCGGTCGTTAAAAAAAGTTCCCGCATCAAACGCAATGAAGTTTAGAATAAAATTTTTTTAAAGAATAAAACATTTTACTTAAAATTACATATTTTTTTTTTTTTTTGTTATGCGCTTATCAATAAAATATAGCTTCCCGCCATTCTAGTAAACACGCACACATGCTATTAAAAAGAAATATTTAAATAAAAACGCTTTAAGGAATTGGCATCTGTGCGGAAGGTTTTTGTTCCGAACCGACTTAAAAAAACGATACTTATTATCATTACAATGTAGTCCATAAGGTGGTGCCCTGTAATTTTTTTGCAACAAAAATGTTAAACCCTAATGTACATAAGAAAACTGTAAAACATATGGCAAGTAACGTTCTATGAATTTAGGGCTTTTTCTATAAAAAATATTCTTAGAACCTCAATTTTTCTATACAAAAAAAACAAGATAATTTGCAATATAAAATTCATGGCAGTTTAATTAAAACTAAAAGTAATTTTGTATAGGTTGTAGGCCCATGTAGTTGTAAGGATAACATAAGAAGATTCAATTTTTGAAAATGTCGAATCAACCAAAAGAAGGGTTTATAAATTTAAAGATATTTTGAACAGGAATGCATACGATTGTGATCGGAGTTATACACCTTCAGATTTCGAAGACTTTTGAATATAAATAGTTTTCAAGGTATTTATACACTCAAATAAACAAGTTAGTAAAACGTTTTATATTTTTCAGTTTCAGTTTGTATACTTATTTTTAGTACAAAATCAGTTTTCATTAAAACTTTTATTTTTTTTTACTAATTTTAGTATCTGATTTTAGCAAAATATGTTACTAATTTTTTAAACACAAGTTGCTAAAATTTGCAAAAAAAATTTACCAATTTTCATTTTTCATATTTGAGAGCAAAGTTTTTTTCAAGTTGAAATATAAAGAAAATGCAAAAAAAATACTAATTTATACTAAAAAAAACGGCAGCAAATCGATTTCCATTAAGAGTTTACTAAAATTTATCAAAATTTTCGCATAGTATACTAATTTTTCTTACTACTTTTACTTTACTATTAATTTAAGAGTCGTTTTCCTAAAATTAGCTAAATGGCTAGAAATATAAGATTTTTCTGTAAAATTACAAATTTTTCGTTAACTTTTACCGTTTTTTTTATTTAAGTGTATAGAATAAAACTTCAGATACTTTACAGAAAAGTCCATTTTCTTTATTTTGCTCCTGTTTAAAAAAAAATGTTTAATTCTTAAAATGCTGGATTTTTTTAAAACATTTTAAGGACTTATACTCAGGACTTATGCTTAATCAAGCACTAAACAAGTCGATTAAAAAATTTTTGATTAACAGTTAATCAAACTTTTCCTCTGCTTACTATTTCTATAAAACTCTGCATTCATACTACCAATTGTACGCAACTTTGTGTTTTAATATAATTTCGGTTGGCAACGCTGAAAAACATGCATACAAAGTCAGATAAAAATTAAATGTTGGCGCTTTCCGCAAAATATTTGATAATATTAGAGATTTTTCGTTAACGTTTACAACTTTTTTATTTTTTTAACGAAAATATTCCAAACTAAACTTTGCGATTTTAATAAAACTTTAATATAAAAGGAAAACAAAATACAACGTGAACATGTCAAAAGTTTCATCGGACCATTAAGGGGATTTAGGGTACAAATACGTCAGGTGTTCCTTATCTTTTCTTGAAAAGCTTATCGAAAATTTATAACGTTCATCATAAATGCTGCAACAATCTGCAATAAACCTATTTAACACAGGGTTGAAATGGAATTCCCAAAAGTAGCAGAAAAGGTCTTTCATCAAATCGAGTTGGTTAAAATAATTCAAAAATATTATAGTATACTGTTAGGACTAAAATAACGGTAAAAATGTTTGTATACTTTAAGGATTTAAATTCAATTAAAATTTAAAGTATACTTTCTAGGTAACATTTAAAAATTAGAGCATATTTTATGGCGTTACTTTATTAGAAAAAGCATTGCATACTTTAAGGATTAAATATAGCTTAATATCAAATTAATCTATATGTTGCTTATATTTTAAAAAAGTGATTAACTTGTCAATTTCCGTTTTATAACAAACTATTTTTTTAAAGCACTTTTTGTTTATAACTATTTTTTTAAATTGAAAATATTATTGATGACCTACAATAATTATTATATAGACTTTTTTCAAACATGTTTCATTAAACAATTTAAAAAATATTAATATATTAATATTTCAATCTTTCATACATTGTACATCAATCGATAGTAACTTTAATAATACTATTAAAAAAAATAAGCTAATAATAAAAATCATAAAAGCCTCAGTCATTTGTAGTAAAATGAAATTATAACAATTTTATTTCAACCGGAAATTATGTTACCAATATATATTAAGTACATGGTACATTAGGGTTATAACTTTGGACTTTTTTTTTTTGCAAATATCAAATTTTACCAGAATTTTAGTCCACTAAAGTGGAAAAAATGCATTTTTAGAAAATGCACTTTATACGGGAGGTTTTTGTTCACCACGTGATGATAGTTAAAAAAAATTTTTAAAAAAAAAGTTATAACCCTAATGATACAAACATGCAATATACATTATTAAATAAAGTGTAAAATGTAATATTACTTACTATATATCTACTATTATTAAAGAACACTTATGGCATGACATTTTAACCTGTGTCCCAACAACCACTGTTTTATCTCTCCCTATAGTTTCCCTTTAGAGTTTAATATGATACAAAATCTATTAAATAAAGAAGATCTAATATAGTATCACATATATAATTTCGTGCGGTGATATACATTTTTAAAATTGTTGTTTTTATATTTCAAAACAAAACAACATTTTGGTCACCCTTAAAATATGCTATAGATTGTGTTTCGTTTAAATTCAGAAACCTTAAAGCGTAGTTATTTTACGTACAAAAGAAATAAAACTACCTGCCGTGAAATTGTTTTAACAGAAATTTCAAATTACTATACTACGTAGTAGGTTACTATTTTAAAAGAGGGGTTGAAATTTTTGTTTAATGTTACTTGTAAGATTTCTATTTTGTAAATAATTGATTAGAATTTGCTAAAGGTAAAATACAAAAAAAAAAAAAAATAAGGCAATAATATGAATGGGTTTTGCTACATACTACTACTGACCTTTTACAACGATAAGAAAGTTAATGGTTTGAAGGCTGTTTACTAATAAAAACTGGTTTGGTCAAAATAAGGCCCCTGGGTCCAAAAACGAAACGCGTATTAACATACAATGAAAAGGAAATTTCCTCAAGATTTCGAAAATGATCCAGTTTTCCGGATCCATTAAATGTGACCCGAGCTAGAGCAATTTTAGTAAATTTTAAACCATTTAGGGGGGGACTAAATCAAAATAAGGCCCCTGGGTCCAAAAACGAAACGCGTATTAACATACAAGGAAAAGGAAATTTCCTCAAGATTTCGAAAATGATCCAGTTTTCCGGATCCATTAAATCTGACCCGAGCTAGAGCAATTTTAGTAAATTTGAAACGCTTTAGGGGGTTACGAAATTTTTTTAACTTTTTTGTGCAAGAATTGTGCTCAAATGAAAGGAAATTACCAAAACATGAAAGCATAAAATATATTACTAGATTCATTTTAGTAAATTTTTAACCCTTTAGGGAGGTGCGAAAAATTGTAAACTTTTTTTATTAACAAAAATTTTGCTTAAATGAAAGGATATTACGAAAATAGTTTCGTTAAAAGTTGAGGTATTGTATAAAATAATGTTTTATAAAATATGAAAAGTGCCGGAATAAAATTTTTTTTATTAAGAAATAAGTTTTGTTCGAATACGTAAACTTATTTTTGAAAAATCGAGTGTTGAATCGGTTTTATAAAAGAGCCGCACCCAAAAAAAATTTTTTTTGGAATCCAAAAGTACTGTATTTTACTATTAATTTTATTTTCGGCCCACCCTAAAGGATCTAAAATTTACTTAAATGTCTCTAGTACTTTATTTTATACTATTTTTGTAATTTCCCTATTTTTCGTCCCCTCTAAAGGATCTAAAATTTACTAAAATAGGCTTAGTTCGGGCCACGCTTAATGAATCTTATAGAAATTGACGTAATTTGATATGGTTGCATATGTTTATTAGAGCGACTCAAGTTGTATGGAAGCGAAATTCGTGCAAGGTGTAGTCCTATTTTCATCCATACATGATCTAGAAACTAAATCCGCTATCATATTAGAGTTACCACAAAATTGCATTTATATATCCATATAAGCAATATCAAATAATGTATGCTAAAATATAAAACTGTATATGGTACATACATAATCATATCAAATTTTATTAGTCGATATACTTAAATATAAATTTCTTTTTAATCGGGACTTTTAAAAAAGTACATTTACTTTTTTTTTATCCTGTTTAAAAAAAAATGTTTAATTCTTAAAATGCTGGATTTTTCTTATAACGTTGGACTTATACTCAGGATTTATAGGGAATTTACTCAGAAAAGTTAATCTACTAAAAATATTATTAAACAAATCGATTAAATTTTGATATTTTTGATCAACAGTTAATCAAACTTTTCCTCTGCTTACTATTTCTATACAACTCAGCATTTATACTACCAATTGTACGCAACTCTATGTTTTAATATAATTTCGGTTGGCAACGCTGGAAAACATGCATACAAAGTCAGATAAAAATTAAATGCTGGCGCTGTCGGCAAAATCTTTGATAACGCCGACATTTTAATTGTTCCTGTTATGCCGGACCCAGAAGGTTATGTCGGCAACACTTTGGTATTTTGAACTGACAAATTTAATCTTTTAACTGTCAAAAATGCATATGTAAACGAGGAACATTAAGTAGGTGGTTTAACGTTAATCAAGTAGATCAATTTCGCTGTCTAAACTCCCCATTAGGCTAATAAAAGATTCAAGAACCGCTTTATAAAACTACCATATTTTAATGATGTATTTCCCTCAGATTTTCATTACTTTTTCAAAAACATTTATATTTATAGAATTTTGTAGACTAAAAACCTGTTAGGGTTTCTGCCTATAATAAAATCTTCTAAATCTATAATCCTGGATGGAAGCTCAGAACCAGCGTATAAAACAAATAATTGATCTCAATATGATCGAAATTTATAATTACAAATAATTGCTTATATAATTTAAAGTGCCAAAATTCGAATACCGAATAATACGAATACTTTAATACGATTAATCGATTATTCAAAACTTTTAACTTGTTATGGACCCATAAGACTTTTAAAGAGAAACATTTTTTAAAAGGTCAATCACAAAAGGAGGGTTTATAATTTTTAAGATTTTAAACAGACTTTTTATAAAAACTTTCATTGTGGTATTTTGTATAGAAAAGTGTTCTTATTCGTTGGTGGAACAAGAAAAGTTAGTCTTAAAAGAGCTTTTAATAAAAAAATATTAAAAAGTATTAAAAATCACACAAAAATGTATGCCTGGAACCGGGATCAGAATCGTAATCTTCTGATTACAAACTTTTTTAAACTAAGAATCATAATTTTTATAAAATAAATCCTCGTTTTTGTTACTAAAGTCTTCGAGTAAGATTTAATATTTTTGTAGATATTTTGAAAGTTTGTTAAATTTTAACATATATATTTTTTTTTTAATTTTACGATATTAAAACTTGACTCTTTCTTGCTAGTAAACCGACATTTTTTGAACTAAAAATTCGGTCAATTATATTAATTAAAAATTGTAAATATTAAACACGTAGCCTGCCTAAAGGTTAATAGTTCCTTAAATAAAAAAATTTTCAGTTTTCATAATTATGTTAACATACTTTTAGGCTTTCATTTTGTATATATTAAAGCATATTTTTAAAAAATTATTAATACGTAATCTAACTACGAATTTTCTTATAAACATTTTGCGAAACTAATTTCACTATTTTCACCCCCCTTTCAGATGATGTGGAACGTTTAAAACCACAAAAAACGCGGTTTCTTTCAATCAATCTTATGCTGTTGGCGGCGTAATCGTACAAAAACAAATCAAAATGGTACACCCATTGATGGTTCAACAACACCGCCACCATTACCGGACCAACAAAGGTACCTACTACCTCAGGTTAGGCATTCTGATATGCACAAAAAGTGTATGGTCATCGATTTAGACGAAACATTAGTGCACAGTAGTTTTAAGGTAAGTTTTTTTTTTAACACTTAATATCTCTGTATTGGTACACTCAAAAAAGTTTTACGGCTACTACATAACAGTTGTTTGTTAAGTAATTAATAGTTGTTGGTTTTGACTGCAATTTCAGTTGTTTTTCTATGAAATATAACAAGACAACTACTTTGACAGTTAATAAAAAAAAAAAAACTGAAGAAAGATACTGTATTTTTGAAGTAGTTATTTTAGTATTATAATAAACAACTTTTATATATATAATGTCCTATGGTTCCTTAAGAGGAACAAAGGGCCACATTTTTCCTGCTTCTGGCCATCTTGTTTCGCACAATCCTAAAAGTAGCAGGTTATAGCTGACAAATTCTCTGCATACTTGGGCCAGTTTAGATGAATCTAGGAGTGTGCTCACATTCCAAGTTCCAATTCGTGTAATTTGTTTCATGCTGAAGGTCGTCATCGTGGGGGGCCGTTGATTGTAATCGATATTAGTTGTAATTTCAGTAATAATTGTTGTTTAGGACAAAGCGACTGATTGGGCCACCTTGTCCGATCCTAGTGTTGGGGCTGCCAACAACCTCTAGGCAGGCTAGACGAAAAAAGCGGCATGAAAACAGTTGAGTTTCAGCGACAGTTGTCACCTAATTACCTGAGACGGTGTTAGCTTTCCCATCAGGTTACTCAGCTGCGCCTTCTCACTCTAGCTGCGCCTTCTCACTCTTGGCCAGACGGGCGCCTGAACCGCATTCCCAAGGGATACTTGGTGTAAGACCGGAAGTAGTGAACTGCTTGGGAAGTTCGACAAAGGAATCGCTTCTTGATATCCCCAAGTGGATAACAGACAGAAAGCTTTCCGCACAAGTGCACCTCTACGAAAGACCCCATCCTCTAAACAACGTTTAGTTTATACTAGGGTATTCAATAAATCGGATTTCTAGTTTAATCGGTTAATCGAGCAAATAATTAATCGGGATTGAGATTTAATCGGTTAATAATCGGTTAATTAAGAATTATTCGGTTAACCGAACAACAAATAAAACATAACAATATATAAGTAATAAAAAAATAAAGTAAATGAGATCCTTCTTTGTATACATATATGTGTTAATTAAAGGTTTTAAAGAGATCTTGTGAAATAATCTTTTAAAAAAGAATGTAATTCAAATGTTTACCTTTTACACGGTTCTTTTCTTTAGTTTTTATAAAACTTGACTTGGAGAAAACTCTTTCGCTGATTGTGGATGTGGGGAAATCGAAAGTAGGGCATGATAAAGAATGTCCAACTTCTCAGTTCTTTTCTTTGTTTTTTCTAAACATATAAAATCCTCCATTATGCCATTAAAGTCTTTTTTAGAATTTTTTATATTTTTAATATTATTAATAGTATCATTTAATTCTGATAAAAGATGATTTTCATTAATATGAGAAGTTTCTTCTATTATCATGTCGTCATCCGAGTCATGATAAACTTCATCATTTAATATTCTAGAAAAAAGTTTTTGAACTATATTTAAAAAAATTATTGCTAGAAGGCAATGTTCCTGAGTTAAGGAATAAAATAAGCGTATTTAAAACTTTAACTCGTCTATCATTTAGTCTGTACTTTAAGCTTTCAATTAGATCATTTGCAATAGAATTGTTGGCCTTCTCCAAATTATTAATTAAAAATTTAATAGTTCCTTCAAATTTAATTAGAAAAGCAGAATCCTTACTTAGATTTTTTATAGCGAGGTCCAAAGGCTTTAAGGTTTTAGATAAGTTTTCCAAAACTTGTATTTCTAAATTAGAAAAAGGAATCAAATCGAAATCGGCTAGAGCATGGTTTACACATTTGTATATTCGAAGGAAGATGTCTATCATATTTGACAACGATGACCAGCGATGTTTAACATCATGTATAAGTCGAATCTCTTCATTTTCTTGCAACTTTATATAATCCTGTAATTTTTGCTGTTTTTCATTCGATTTATTAAAAAGTTTACAGCATTTACGTACGTGATTAATGGCATTGTAATTCTCCTTTAAGTTCAAAATCATTTTCTACTTCAAAATCTACATTGTCACCATCATCATTATCTCCAACACCACCATCACTGCAATCATCTTCACTTTCTTCTTCACTTTCATATTGCTGAATTTCATTTTAAATATTTAAAATTTAAAATAAAATAGTCATATATAAATAATACATAAAAATACAAAAAAAAAAAAGATACATTTCGGTTAATCGGTTAATCGACACAAATTAATCGGTTTATTTGTTATTTGAAAATCATCAATTTTAAATTATTCGAACAGTTAATCGACAAAAATTAATCGGTTAACCGATTGAATACCCTAGTTTATACAAATAACTGTTGAAAAACACTAGTTTTACTAATTTTTTCAGTTTCAAAATATTTGCAGTGAAAAATTTTCAGTTATTTTACGACATATTATTTTAATAAATTTGTTAGATGTTTTTCAATAGTTCAAAGCAACTAAATTTGTATTCTCTAAATGTTATCCGGTATTAGGTTAAACCGTGGGGGGAAATTTTCCATTCCCCCCATTAGCTATTTTCCAACTGAAATTCGGTTACTACGACTCAAATTCGGTTATTACGAATTTATGTGGGTTAGTACAACTAAACATTAGTTTTCAAAACAAAGTTCGGTTAATGCAACTGAATTTTAGTTGCAACACCCAAACTATTTAGCAATCTAATGTAAATATCCTTGTACTAACTGAATTTATAAGTTGCTACCATTAAAATACACTTTTCAATTCGGTTTGCACTTTATTTCTCTGTGTGTAGAAATTAAAATTCTCTAAAATTTAATTCCAGAAAATGTTGATGTTGAAATTAAACAAATTTTGGCAAAAATAGTTTAAAACTATTTAACATTTTTAAAATATTTTTTTTGTTTTGCTTTTTTACTCATTTTTAGTTCAGCAAACATGGTTATTTCAGTGTGTTTAATAATTCCCGGCAATTGGAAATCATCGAAATTCCCGGGAATTTCCATGTTAAAAACCCTAACTGCAACTGACCTGGAAATTACAAAAGTTTTAATTTAAATTATAGTGTTATTTTTTCTGTATTACATTATTCTTTTATTAGCTCTATATATCCGTAGGTGTTGAAATGGTAGTAAATTTTATTATCCATAGTAATTTTTTATAGGAAAAAACTCTTTGTTTTTATTTTAACACATGGCCATAGAGTTTATGTATTACATAGTAAAAAAATAAAATTACTTACGTACCATAATGTTTACAAGATTAGCGTAAAATGACATTAATTTTACTCGTATTCGTATTAAGGGGGTTACCCAGCAAACATATTGTGTTGCAATATAAAGCAGGGACCGAAAATAACAGTTATTTTCAAATTTTTAAACAAAAAAAGCAACTAGAAGTAAATGTCGGAAAACTGTTTCAAGTATACCATTTTGATCCTTATGAACTAGTCTATAATAAAATGCATTGCTTTTTAAAATTTAGATTTTTATTTTTTTTAGCAAAAATAAAAGTTTTTTTTTTGATTTTTATTTTTTCGAGCAAAAATAAAAGTTATTTTTTGATTTTTATTTCTTCGAGCAAAAATAAAAGTTATTTTTAGATTTTTATTTTTTCGAGCAAAAATAAAAGTTATTTTTAGATTTTTATTTTTTCGAGCAAAAATAAAAGTTATTTTTTGGTTTTTGTTTTTTCGGGCAAAAGTAAAAGTTATTTTTTGATTTTTATTTTATTGAGCAACAATAAAAGTTATTTGTTGATTTTTATGTTTTCGAGCAAAAATAAAAGTTATTTTTGATATTTATTTCAATTTCTTGAGTTGAAATTCCATAAGTTATAAATTTTCATTTTTATAACGAATAAATAACAAATAACTCAGTTATATTATATATATATAATATATAAATATATACATATATATATATAATCCTTTAAATTCCTAGGAGGAACATAGGGCCACAACAAATTTTTTCCATTCCGCTCTGTCTTCGGCTATGTGTTTGATTTGGCTCCAGGAATACCCTGCATCTTGAATTTCCCTTAGCGTATTTCGTCTCCAGGTGTTGCTCGGACGACCAATTCTTCTACTAACCTGGGGGTTGAACTCAAGCACCTTCCTTGTGATGTCATTTTGTGGTTTACGGAAAAGTGTGACCGAGCCATCTGTATTTTCGGATTTTTATGGTTTCAGCGATTTGTGGTTGTTGAGTTTTATACCACAGTTCTTCGTTGCTGATGATATTCGGCCAGAACACCTTCAGGATACGTCGAAGACATCTATTTACAAACGACTGTATTTTCTTAAATTCTTTCATTGGCAGGTTCCAGGTCTCGCATCCATATAACAAGGTTGATTTTACATAATATATAAATTTTATGGTTGCCTTTTGTAATATTTTCGAGTTTTATAATCAGTAAAACTTATTTTTAATATGACGATTTCTTTGAAGAATTCTTGTTTTAAAAATGACGATTTTAGTTTCCAAAAATTGGCGCACTGCTCGTACAAATATAGATGTTTGTCTTGTAGTTAGATACTTAAAAAATGTATAATAATATATATTAATACAGTTATCGCAAAAAATAACATTGCAAAATATTTGCTGTATATCTATTATCACTGAAAAATCATAATAACAAAGCTAATAACTTTTATTTTTGGTAAAAAAAATAAAAACCAAAAAATTACTTTTATACTTGCTCGAAAAAATACAAACCAAAAAATAACTTTTCTTTTTGCTCGAAAAAATAAAAATCAAAAAATAACTTTTATTTTTGCCCGAAAAAATAAAAATCAAAAAATAATGTTTATTTTTGTTCGACAAAATAAAAATCAAAAAATAACTTTTATCATCTGACTTTTATGAAAAAAGGAATAATTTTTACGGTCCCTGATATAAAGTGAGTTACGAATAGTTATCTACCACTTGGTTCAGCTTTTTTTTTCTAAGCGTAACTTTAAATTTCGGACTGACAACCCTGACAAATAAAAATCTTAAAGATTTAAGGCTCTTGGCTAAACTTGTAAGAAAAGACAAAAATAACTCATATTGTTCGGGTAATTAATTATCGTCACGTTTTTTCTGTGGTTGGTTGAAACCATGAGTTTCTAGTGGGGTTGTGGGTTATAAGGCTGATGACGTAGTCGCTTTGGTCGAAAGTGCGGCACTCTCTCTAGCGCTGATCCTCACAAGATTTTTTTTTCATCTTTCTCATACATTTATTAACAATTAATGTTATCTATTTATAATAGTAACATTTTCATTATGAACTCAAACCTGACAATTCAAAATGAAATGAAATTATAAAAGATCAACAATACATATAAAATTCTCAATTTGTCAAATTTTTTTAATTCTAAAGCTTTTAAAAAACATCACTGCTATATGAGTTATTTCAAAAATGTTCGACACCTGTTGAAACTGTCATTAGATGCCACGTATTTCTCAATTGTTTTCGAATTGAAATAAACGATGGTTAGGGTTAGGTAGGTAGACTATACTTAAAAACTATGGCATGCAAAGTTCCTAGTTGAAAAGTATTTACCTAAAGAATTGATGGCCATTTAAAAGTCGAAAAATTAAAAAAATTACTTGTAAATTACAAGAGTTTTTTCATAAATTTTTATTTTTGCTCATAGTTTTGAAATTTCAGACCCAAACCAATACAAAATCGAGTCACTAGACTTGGGAGATGTAATCACAAAAAAAGTAATTTCCATATCCCTGCTTGGGGAAAAGTTGTATGGTGGTTTACAAGTGAAACTAAAATTTCCCGATTTTTAAACTTTCGCATAGGTTTTTTGCGCCATTGAATGAAATTGAGTTTTGAGAACAGTATTTAAAAAACGCTGTAATTTAAAACAGTTTGGGGTATATCAAGTAATTGGCGCAAATTGTTTGAAAATGTATGTTTTTTGCGTCTTACATTCACAATTATATTTAAAATTGTTGAGCGTATTGTGTGAATATTAATATAGGCTAAAAAGTTCTTCGGAAATAGTCGCATAAAAGCCGAACAATTACTAATGTCGGAAAAAGCCTCCTCAATGAAATTTGATAGGCATCAACATACATATTTTCTAGCTTAATCCAATTATAATTCGCCAGTTTTAATATAAATTAAAACACATTTTTTAATAACAAAAATACTTGAAGGTTTTTTAAAATTTTTAAACTCAAAAATTCCTCTAAAACGTGCATTAAAAACAAGATTTTAATTAGGTTAATACTACAATCGTAAAGGCATTCCCAAATTTTAAGGACTTCAAATTTTATGGAGTAAACAAAATTTTCATAACTTCCAAAAACATTTTTATACAAAATTTTCAATTTTGAGAATTGAAAAGTATTTAATTACTGTGATTTGATGCAAATAAGTTACCCTAAAGCCAATTAAATACCATAGAACCGACAAAAAAAATTAGAGTTTTCCAAAGTAGTCGCGATTTTCTTTTTAAGTTATGATATATGACAAAACAAATTTTTTTAGTGTATTTTTTATATTTTTTGGTGGTGTAATATAATATAACATTTTTAAATGATCTATAAAATTGATGTAATTTAAATTAAATCCATGCAAAACTATAATTTTAACACTTTCTATTTGCTGTGTAAACTTAAAACCGCCGTTAAAGATAAAATCTTTTAAAAATGTTTGCTGGGTTATATTATATGTGTTTATTTACGTTGGTGTAACCACATTCTTTGCGTTTATGCAATTCCTTGAATTCTAAAAATACATTTTTTTACAACACATTTTATAGTGGTTGCTGTTGTACCCTGATTCTCTTCCTATACTCTCTTTTTGTATGTGTCATCTTCCTTCCGCATGTTGTTCTTTTCAAGGATATTATAATTTATTTAAAAATAAAATAACTAATTTATTAGTTTATGTGTGTTTTGTTAAGGAATATAATATTAAATCAACACAAATATTACAGCATACTTTACGGCAACAATTAAGTGTTGTTCTTTTAAATAGTGTTGCATACCTTAAGGGAGCGTTTAAATTTAAATTAGTAGAACAAACTTTTAGGATGATGAGACCTTATTTACTTATAACAATAACCTAGGCTAATTGCCATAATCGGTTACAAATTTCTACTACTACACTTACCATTTTTACAACATAAATACGAGGGCGGATCAATAAGTCCGTGACTTTTCAAACTTCCCTCGTAGTTATATGAAATGCAACACTGCTCCCATCAAGTACCACCTGTTAATAGACTACTGTCAAATTTTGAGCAAGTTCCGTCATTTACTTTGCGTTTAACAGCTGTTCAAAACATACAACCTCGTGGATTTTTTTAAAAATGGAAAAAAGTAAATTTCGAGTGCTCATTAAACATTATTTTTTGCGAAAAAAAAAACCGTCAATCAAACCAAGGAAAAGCTTGATAATACTATGGGGACTCTGCATCATCGATTTCAATGGGAAAAAAGTGGTTTACTGACTTTCGTTGTGGTCGCACAAGTACAAATGACGCTGAACGTTCTGGACTACCAATTGAGTTCAATACACCGGAAAATGTCGAAAAAATCCACGATATGGTGTTGGCCGATCGAAGAGTAAAAGTGCGGAAGATTGTTGATACCATAGGCATTTCATATGGCAGTGTGGTTTCGATTTTAACTGATCAGTTGGGTTTAAGAAAGCTGTCTGCAAGATGTGTGCCGCGTTTGCTCTCAATTGACCATAAACGTAATCGTATGACAACTTCAAAATATTGTTTGGAGTTGTTTAACCGCAATTGGAATGAGTTTTTGGGGCGTTTTGTAACTTTGGATGAAACATGGATCCATTACAACACTCCGGAGACCAAGCAGCAGTCTAAACAATGTTTTTCTCCGGGTGAACCGGCTCCGGAGAAGGCCTAGGTAAGTTTGTCGGCCAATAAGGTGATGGCAACAGTTTTTTTGGGATGCACGCGAGATAATCCACACCTACCTTCAAAATGGAAAAACAAACGCGAATATTATGCTTATTGGACTTATTGGACCGATTTAACAAGGATTTAAAAAAAAAAACGACCTCACATGGCCAAGAAAAAAATTCTTTTTTATCAAGGCAAAATTCCATGAATTGTACTACGAATTGGTACCTCATCCGCCATATTCTCCGGATTTAGCCCCAGTGACTATTTCCTATTTCCAAACCTAAAGAAATGGCTCGGTGGAAAGCCTATTTTATGGACCTCGAAAAATACTATTTTTGGAAGGGATACAAAAATTGGAGAAACGTTGGACTAAGTGTATTGCGCTAAAATGAGATTATGTTAAAAAATACATTTTTTTTTCGCAAAAAAAACTGTTTCATTCAAAAAGTCACGGACTTATTGAGCCGCCCTCGTACATACGTGATTTAGCCGATAAGACATAAAATACGTATACCCCTGTTTTGTCTACTCTATAACATTTCTGCGTAATCGGAGTTCTAATATGTTAATGTGGCCTTGTCAGAGGCTTAGAATGTTTATATACAAATTTTCCAGAAAAACGGTTCTAAAACCCTTATTTTTGTTCCTGCAGAAAAAAGTCTTTAGAATATAAATGTATTTCTTTAACGATTTATAGAAAACTGAGGAATTTGTTACAAAAAATATTTCTTCGATTTTGAGGGTTTTCAAAATAATTCTTAAAATTGAGGATCCTGTATGTATTGCTGAAATTTTAAAATCCTAAAAACGAAAATCATTAGTGCAAAAGTTATACTTTAGAAAAAGCTCTCAGAATCTGAGAAATTGTTGAAAAAGTTCTCAGAATTTCAAAGTTTTTCCTCAAGAATTTCAGATTTTCAGTAAAAAGAGTTTTTTAGAATAGAAGGCGCCCTATGAATGTGAGTTATTTCTTTAGGAATTATTACTGATAATAAGAGAAAAGGCCCATAGAAAATTAGTAGTTTTTAACAGAAAAAAATCGTCACAATCAGGGCCGAAACCAGTAATTTATTTTGGGGCCGATTTTTTTTTTTCAGAATGGTGAGCAATCTTACATTTAGGTGTTAAAAATGGGGTATAAAATTAATTTGTTTTTGTCTGACACCATGTCTGAAATTTGCGAAAAATAAATTTGATTGCACACATGGTTAAAGTACTCATTGACCCAGAGTAGTCTCATTTTTAAATTATTTAAAATCTAGAGGGGAAAGCCGCATAAAAACCAAAAGACTACGAATATCGGAAAAAGATCAGACATTGAACAACTTTTCTAAGAAAACTGCTTGCCTTAATAAGATTATGTGCGCCCCGGTAGGCTAGTCAGTAGCGTGCTGGCTTATCAGGGCGGGGGTCGTGGGTTCGATTCCCACCAGAGGCATTGGTCTGTTTTCGCTACAACGCGCCGAAGGCCATAGTAGCTAGTGCTGGGTTAGGGTAATAGTATATAATTTGTAATAGCTTAATTCAACCCCAATTTTCAAAAGATGATTAGCACTTAATAACCCCTTATTGGGCAGCTAAAAAACCTAATATAAAAAAAGTATGCTGAATCATAAATTTTAAGTTTTTTCTAGAAATAATCAGTGGGGTTTTTTTATATCAAAATCTGTAGAATCTAAATGTCTTTCGATACCAAAAACCCCTGACAAAAAAATAATCGATTTTCGGTATCGTCCCGAAAAGTGCCTTTGATCGGACACTACTGAGAACCTAAAATATTTGCTGTGGAAAAATAATTCTTAAAATTTAGACAATTTTTCATAAAAACAAACTTTTAGAATCTGATAGGTTTTTAATGTAAAATCCGAGGGTTTTTAATTAAAAACTTTTTAGATCTAGATTTTTTCTATACGAAATAAGTCCTTATATGGACTTTAGACTGAAAAGTTAATCTTGTAAAAAGTAGATTATCTGCCTAATTTTAGTGCAAACATATGCAAGTTAATCCACTTTTTACTAGTTTAACTTTTCAGTCTTAAACTGCCTATTAGTATTAAAATTTTATTTATCAGATAAAAATCTTCAAAATCTGAAAAAATTCTATGTATAAGAAAAAGTGTTTAGAATCAAAAAGTTCTCCTGTAGAACAAAACATTCATATCAGGGGGGTGGGGCTTCTTTTCAAAAGAGTTTTGCTTTTATATAAAGTACTGTTATTGTTCCCAAAAAAAAAAGTTTCAGAACTCATAAGTTTTAATGGGTTTTTAAGCGCATTTTTTAGTTTGGGTCATTTGGTACAAACATTTTTCCATAACTCATTTTTTAGAGTAAGTTTTCAGAATAAAAATGTTTAGGTTTTGTGGGCTGTTTGACTATCGAGAGTCTAAGGAATTTTTTCTCTAAAAGAAACACTTAGATTCAAAATTAATTATTACAATAATGTTTTTCTACATAAAAAATTTTCTAAAATTATGAGTTTTTACTTCATGAAACTTTTTTTTTAACTTCCTATTCAAATAATCGATATCTATTAAATACTAAAATGATTCACAAATTTGTATTTCAAGCATTCCAAGCAAGTCCAAAATCTTCATGTATAACCGTTTTATTTTTAGCTTTGTTTATTTGTATTGTAATTTCGCTTATTTTGTATTGCATACTTCAGGGCTATTTTTATATTCCTTATTTATTGCATACTTCAAGGGTAATTTTTTTGCAAAAATACTTTAACATTTCTTTGTTCGTCGTTTTATTTTTTTTTATAGCCCTTGCCACAAACCAAGTATCAACACGATAAAAAATAACATTTTTTGATGCAAAAGTTTGACTACTTTCAATGCTTTGTGTTCGAAATAAAAACATTTAATGGTATTTGAAGTATTTCAATGTTAACTCGGTCTGTATGGTTGTCCGTCAGTTTATATGGACATTTATAAAATAAAAAAATGCTTCCTTCTTTTTTATTTTTGGCAACCATAAATGAGTCATCATCATTCTATTGCAAAAGAAAATGTTTAAAAAAAACATCACAATATAAACTACTAAATTTGTAAAATTTATGATTCATATTTCTAACAAAAGGTTTTTAAAGGTTAAAACTATTAAATTTAAATTTTACAAGTTTTGTAATATTACCACAATTTAATTGCATACTTTTAGGTGTAGTAAACTCGAGTTTTAAAAGTATAATAACAGGTTGTATAAGGGACATATTGGATTTAGGAGATTTTATTTCATAGCGCTTTTTAAGCAAATAATAAAGTTAAAATTTTATTTTATAGTGCTTTTATCAGATATATTTTTTTTTTTCTATAGATTTTATGTGTTTTATTGTATTGTGAATTTGTATAGCATATTTTGAGGATTTACTATTTGTAATATTTTATAGCATACTTTAAGGCAGTATTTATAAATTTATTTTCTTATTTTTATTTCATTCCAGCCAATTCCAAATGCTGATTTTATCGTACCAGTTGAAATTGATGGCACCATTCATCAGGTGTATGTTTTAAAACGGCCCTATGTTGATGAATTCCTACGAAAAATGGGTGAATTATATGAATGTGTTTTATTTACAGCATCACTAGCCAAATATGCAGATCCCGTTGCCGATCTGTTAGATAAGTAAGTTCAAATCAATTTTATAAATCATGTCAACAGGTAAACCAATAATAGTTACCTATGAATGAGCCCTTAAAATATGCAATAAGAAATTTTAAATCTCCTTCAGTTTTATTTAAGTTTTAAGTGCATTGTTTAAATTTGTTAGTGCATATTTTACAGGCTCAAATTTTATTTTCTTGCATATCAAATTTTAAATATGGTTCTTTTTATTTTAGATGGAATGTTTTTCGTGCAAGACTGTTTAGGGAATCATGCGTTTATTACAGGGGTAATTATATTAAGGATTTAAATCGCCTGGGACGCGATTTACAAAAAATTGTTATTGTTGATAATTCACCAGCTAGTTATATATTTCATCCAGACAATGCGGTAAGTTTAAATCAAGTTTAATCACAAAAAACAATATTGAATTAAATTTTAAGTTTATTTTTTGTATAGAGTTCTAAGGTTATAATACATATTTTAAAAAGAAACTTTCCAAATTTATAGAAACTTTCCAGTTAGAAAAACTTTTTTTATAAATGGAAAAACTCTGAAATTATCTAGAATTTTTCGTTTAAAAAATGCTAAAAACTTTTTCCTGTAGAAAAATACAAAAAAACCATTAAATTTTAATAACTTTTTCTATAAAAAAATTCTCAGATTTTATGAAATTTTCTGTAGAAAAATTTTTAGATTTTTTTATATAGAAAAATACTTTGATGTTGTGAACTTTTTCTATAGAAATAAATTAAATTAAAAATTAAAAAAAAAAATAATATGGTTAGATTTTAAGGGTTTTTCTGTAGCAAAACTATAAAATTCTAAAAACTATTTCCTAAGTTACATACTCAGATTCTGAGGCATTTTTTCTATAGAAAAATGCTCAAATTTGAAAAAAAAATTATAGAAGAATTTTATTTCTATAGAACAATTGTCAGATTCGTAGATTTTTTTTCTACAGAAAAACTCACAAATTCTGAAAATGTTTCCTTTGGAAAAATTCTCAGTTCATGAAGACTTATGCTGAAGAAAAATTCTTAGAATCTGAAAACTTTTTCCTATAGAAAAATTTTGAGATTCTGAATATATTTTCCTATTGAAAAATTCTCAGATTTTTAGGACTTTCCCCTATTTAAAAATTCTCAGTTTCAGACCACTTTTTTTCTATAGATAAATTTTCTGATCTCGAGGACTTTTTCTACAGAAATATTCTCACATGCTGAGGACATTTTTCTATAGCAAAATTCTTAGATTCTAGAGATTCTTAGATTCTAGGGATTCTTAGATTTTAATAGAAAAATTCTCAGATTCTAAAGATTTTATCCTAAAGAAAAATGCTCAGATTCTGATAACTTTTATTATAGCAAAATTCTCTGATTTTGAGGACATTCTTCTATAGAAAAACGCTCAGATTATGAGCAAATTTTTCTATAGCAAAAGTTCCCAGATTCTTAGGACTTTTTCTTATAGAAAAACATTCCTATTCTTAGGACTTTCTGTTATTGAAAAATTCTCAGATTCTAAGGACTTTATCTATAAAAAAAAAAAACCTTAAATTTTGATTACTTTTTCTTATGGAAAATCCTTCAACAAAATTTTTTTTTAAATTGTTTATTTATTTAATATAAATTATATAATTACAAACTTCAAATAAACAAAAAGTATAAAGATAGCTTATTTTATATACAAAGTCCCATTTTAACGAGCTCTCAAGTATAGTATTTATTTAATAATAAAGTTATTTTTAGAATCCAGAAATACAAGAAGCAATGTTAATATAAGATTAAGTGTAAGCAAAAAATAATATCAAAAAAACTTACTTTTGTATTGGCAAGGATAAAAAATAGAGTCAAGGGTTAAAATACAAAGGATAATTACTGAGTGAGCCACCAATATTTTTGAAGGTTTATATTAGGTTTAATATTTTTATCATCCGAATAAATACTTGTGTCAAAACGACGATTTTCTGCCGTAAGTTCGTTACAACTTATTGTTTTGATATTGGCTCTTCTATAAATATGGTAAAATATAGGTATGCCATCTTCATTTTGGATGAAACCATTTCTATCAAGGAAAGGCCTCCGGTGGAACGTATCCATTTTGTAAAGTTTTGGAAATATACTCTTCGCAAACATAGTAGGGAGCCATGATCATGTTATTTTCAGTGGTATTCACACTGTTAAAAATGTGATCTCTTATAATATGAATAATGAAATTATCGAATCTGGATACTTCAGCTTTTTCATAAAGAATTTTGTTAGAAATATATTTTTTGTAATTACTATTCTAAGATCTGTGTAAAGTCAAGCAATGTCTGAGGCATTTCCTTTCGAATAAACGTATCTTCTCCATATATGAAGGGGATATGTTAAACCATATTTGGCAACCGTATGATAGAATTGGTCTAATTAATGACTGGTACATGATAATTTTAACCCTTGGTTGTATATATTTAGAAAAAAAATAATTTTCTATAAATGAAAAATGCTTTCCTTGTTTTGATAAGTTGTTGGTTTATGTGATTGTTAAAATATAGAAATTTATCTAACTGTATACCTAATAATTTAACAGTTTGCTTTACTGGAATACTTATATTATTAATTGATTTAATACCAAATGATTTCCAATTTCTTTTTATGTTGCTATTGCATTTCCCAACTGGAGGTCTGAAAAGAATACACTCGCATTTATTCAAATTAATTTTCATGTGTCAATCTGTGGAATATTTTTCAATCTTTAAAAACGTATTTTGCAAACTATCATTAATTTTCTCAATTGTGTTGCCGGCTTGATAGAAAGTAATGTCGTCTGCGAAAGCAATAATGTTGTCTATTTCTTCCAATAAATCAAACAAGTATAAATTAAATAAAATTGGGAAATTGACAGTACCTTGTTGTAAACCATTGACAATTGTAAATTTTTTCGTGCCAACTGTTTCTTTATTATAAACGGAAAAGGTTTTATTAATCAACATATTATGTATGAGAATTACAAAATGTAGTGGGAATTTAAATTTTAATAATTTGTATATTAAGCCCGGTATCCAAATACTATCAAAGGTTCTTTCAAAGTCAACTAAACAGGCACCAGTATATAACGATTTGTTTAGATTCCACTGAATATTTGAAACAAGCAAATGAATTGCATGTATCGTTGAGTGCTTGTATTTAAATCCGAATTGCCTTTCACCAACTATTTTTTTGTACTCGCAAAACTTTGCAATGTTCATATTGATACAAACTTCAAATACTTTGCTGATGTTTGGAAGCAAGCTAATTGCTCGAAGATTTTTCGGGTCCTTCAACAAATTTTTGATATCGAAAACCCCTCACATTCTGATAACTTTCCTTAATAAAAACCCCCAGATGCTGATGATATTTTCTAAAGAAAAATTCTCAGAATTCTCTATAAGAAAAAAGGCTTTCCATTGTAGGACGTTTTTTAGCTTTCTGAATATTTTTCTCAATTCTTAGATTAAAATTTATTGCAAACATTTTAAAGACAAAATTTTAGATTGAAAGAACATTTTTTATTAAAAAATTTTTTGAATTATAAGTCCTCTTCCTAATTAAGAAAAATGTTCAGGTTCTATTTGGTTAAAAGAAAATTTCTAACTTTATAATTTTGAATACATTTTTCAATTCTTAGATTCAAAGATATCGAAAATATTTTATAGACAAATTTTTAGATTGAAAGAAAATTTTCAGAAATGTTTAGTTTATTTTTAATTTTTAACGAGCTTCCAACCTCCGTATATTTACAAAAATAAAGCAAATCAAACATATTTGCTGGGTTGATACTAGTATTTCGATCCGGCTAAAGATCTCATCAGAACCCGATGAGGGTTTAAAGTTTTAACATTCTGAATACTTTTTTAATTCTTAGATTCAAAATTATTAAAAAAATATTATATTAACAAATTTTCAGATTGAAAGAAAATGTTTTATTAAAAAAATCTTTAAATTATAAATCCCCTTCATAATTAAGATAAAGGTTCAGATTCTAATTTTTAAAATAAAATTTTCAAGATTCTTAGAAATTCTTTTATAGAAACATCTATTAGGTTCCTTTTTTTCTAAAGAAAAATCATTATTCTAAACTTACCCTAAATTCTTATTCTAATATCCCAATTCTAAAGTCGGTTTTTTATAAAAAGTTTTAGCATTCTGAATGCTTTTTTTTCAATTCTTATATTCAAAAAATATTCTAGGGTGTCACCGAAAATAAAGCGTCACAAACTTTTCGTTTTCGTATCGATTTCTGGGTGATTGTTTTTGAAAAACGAAAACATTTTATCAGTGAAAACATTTTATATACAAATTCCCAGATTGAAAGAACATTTTGCATTCAACATATTCTTTCAATTATAGATCCTGTTTTTAAAATAAATTGTCAAATAGTGAAAAATGTATAAATATAAAAATTTATTTCAAAATATTTATTACAATTTATTCTCAAATTTTTAGGTTCCTGTTAAATCGTGGTTTGATGATGCCACTGATTGTGAATTACTGGAGCTGATACCGTTGTTTGAAAAATTAAGCAAAGTCGATTCTGTATATAGTGTATTGTGCAATTCAAATAATCCCTTAAATAATCATAATCAGCAACAGACGCATCAGCTACAACCACAAAATCAACAGCAGCAACTGCAGCAAACACCACAACATCAAATGAACCAACAACAGCAACAGCAGCAACAACAGACCATACAGGCTACAACAATTATAACTCAAGCTTCAACATTATCCACACCAACAATATTAACGTCACAGCAACAACAAAATCAGCAACAACAACAAGCAGGAAGTCCGCCCAATCTTAATGATTTAAATAATAAAACGTAACATCAGTGGGAATTGATGTTTATAAATATTTAAAATACACATTTTTTTTGATTAATATGTTTTTTTTTTCTAAATAATAAGAAATTTGATATCCATACACATTTATTTTATATAAAAAATAATTAATTTTATTTATTTTTTTTTTTTTTTAAGTTGAACAATTTTTATTTGATTTTTTTGTTTTTAAAATTTGATTTTACATAAAAATCGTTAAAAAAAATATGTATAATGTCAAAGATATTTACCGTCTAAATTAGTTGCTCTTAATTGTTATGTTAAAAAAATGATTATGAAAAAATTTTAAAAACACTAAGAGAAAAAATATTTGTAAAAACTTTTTATAAAGTTTTTAAAAATTAATTCAAAACTACCGTAATATAAAAAAATTAGTAAAAATAAGTTTGCTGAAGCTACAACTAATTAGTTAAAAATTCCCTTGCAAAAAAACTGCTAAAATTAGCAGACTTTTTTTTTGCTAAATATTAGTAAGATAAGAATAGCAAAAGAAATCTGTTGACTCTACAAACATTTAGTTATATGTGAGCCAAATTTTAGTTAATTTAAGTTAACAAATTAATCTGCTAAAATCAGAAAAACTTTGCTAAATGTGACAAAAAATATTAAATTTTAAATTTTTTCCGATTTTTCTGAAATCAGCAATCTAAATTATTGTTGATTTTAGCAAATTATACTGTTATTTGAATTCTACTAAATTTAAGTTAAATATAGCAAAATATGTTATTGCCATTATAGATTTCTGTTTTTAGTCTACTTATATTTAGTAAAAGTTTTTGCTACTTTTAGCAGAGTAAATTGTTATTTTCAATAATTAAAATTCAACTCGAATATAACAAAATTTTGTAAAGTTTAACAGGTTTATTTCTATGAGTGTAGCATTTTTTTAGTAAAATTTAATAAGATTAGAACATTAAAAATTAATCTGTTAAATATACAAAATATTATTTAAATTTAAGCTAAATTTTAGTTTATTCAAATTAACAATTTTATTTGCTAAAATTAGCAAATATTTTGTTTAATATTAATAGAAAGAAACACAAAAAAAAAACATTTTTTTTGTTTTAGATTTTTTTATGTGAATAAAAATCTTCAAGTTTTCAGCAAATATTTTTGTTAGGTTTAGCAGAATATACTTTTTTTTCATTCTACTAATTTTGGCGTAAATATGACAAATATTTTGCTTGATGTAACAAAAATTGTTATATCAAACAAAATATATTTACGCCAAATTTAGTAGAATGCAAATAACAGTATATTCAGTTAAAATCAACGGAAATATTTACTAAAAAATTGTAGACTTTTGATTTCAGAAGGGTTGATTTTTATTCGTATAAAAAAAATCTAAAAATGTCTATAAATATTTAGCAATATATTTTGCTAATTTTAGCAGAGTTAGTTGCTATTTTTAATTAACTAAATTTAATATCAAATATAACTAATATTTTGTACATTTAACAGTTTTATTTTTGCTGTTTTTATCTTACTAATATTTAGCAAACAAATTGCTAAATTTTGCAATTTTTCAGCAACAATATTTTTAACTAAATTTTGCTATTTTTAAAATCTTAATTCCATTTATAATTTCACATTCTCAATTGTTTTTTTCTCAATGTCATTTGAAAGATCGTAGTTTTTTTAGAATTTTCTTTATTTCAAATACAAAATCTCATTTTAATTAGAAATTTTCTTAATTTCTCATAAAAAATCTCATTTTCATTTGAAAATTTCCCAGTTTTTATTGGAAAATCTGAATTTCATACAGAATTTTTTTAATTTTAAATAGAAATTCTCAATTTCATATGAAATTTTCTTAATTTAAATTGTGAAATCTTAAATTCTTTTTAAAATTCTCGTTCGTATTCAATTGGAAAGTCTCAATTTCATATTAAATGATTGCATTTTCAGTTCAAAATGGGGAAATTGCAAACATTTTATATAAAACTGAGACTTTCCAATTAAAAATGTTAATTTTAAAAAAAAATTAAGGTTCTCCAATTTAAATTAAGGAAATTTCATATGAAATTAAGAATTTGTATTTAAAATTGAGAAACTTCAATATGAAATTCATATTTTTTCTATTAAAAATTTTTAAATTTTCAATTTTAAATGAGATTTTGTATTTAAAATATAAGATATTCTAAATTAGTATTTTTAAAAAAATTTTTACTAATTTTTTTCATTAGTGTACTAATTTTTCATTGTTCTGGACGTGTAGGTAAACTAATAAAACTATTTTTTGAAAATTTTGAATTTTATAAATTATAGTTTGTTTATTTAGTTGGTTGGGTTGCATAATATTCTGAAAGGCCAAATACTTTTCTATGATCCCTTAAAAAAAACGTTCAAATTAAACGTTTTATGACAAAAGCGTTAAAAGCTAAATCTATGATGAAAAGCGCTAAGTTGGCATCACTCGAAATTTATTATTAATATTAAAATCGTTCTGAAAATAAAAATTCTGCTTGCTGCTTTTTCTGGTTGCCTGGTATTTTAAATTCATTTGCGGCATAAAATTTACCACCAAAAATATTTTTTTTATTGATTTCAGGCTAAATTTCCAACTAAAATTTTTCTTAAAATACCAGGCGAACAGAAAAGCAAAAAAAAGCAGCAAGCAGAAATTTTAATTTTGTTAAATATATTTTTTGTTGTTGCTTTTGCGTGTATTTTTATTTTGTTACTAATACAACTAAACAAAAAATGTATTCACTCATACACGAGCATCTAAAGTGTGCCTGTGTTGTAGCTCCTCCCCTTCTTATTTTTGCTTCAATACTAGACAAAGTTTTATACTCAGGACAACAACAACTTTGCAATGGGCAATGTAATTTTTTTTTCTGTTTGATCAATTTTTTTTTCTACTCTTCTTTTTTAAATCATATTTCTACTACCTACTTTTTCTGTTCGCCTGGTGTTTTATGCTCCATGTTCGACGTCGGCACCTTCGTCTGTCTGGCTAAAAATTTTTTTAAAACAACAATTTCTGTTCTTTCCTACCTAAAAATTGTCTTAAAATACCAGGCGAACAGAAATACAAAAAAACAGCAAGCTGAAATTTTATTTTTACTAAATATATTTTTTGTTGTTGCTTTTGCGTGTAAAGCTCAGTTTTGTACTATACCAATTCAAATAAACAAAAATGCATGCATGTGTATTGTACGTGTATTTTGTTGTTGCATATAGAACTTGTTTTGTTTTTTACAGTGATACCAACTCTATTGAAATAAAACACTTAGTAAGAACCTTTAAAAAGCGCTAAATGATATATTTTTATTATTTTACAACTGTGTGACAAAGGTTATAAAAATTGGTATTTTAGGAATATTTTACTTATTTTTACAGAAAATTTGTCCTTAAAAGTGACTTGTGTTTAGCTTTTTTTAATTTCAACATTTTTTAATTTCAACATTTTTTTTTAATTTCAACATTTTGACAACAATTTTAAAGTGCAATTTACAATTTGTTTGCTAAAACGTTAGTTTCAACTAATTTTTGGTAATTTTAGCAAATATTTTTGAAGTTTTTTTTATTAGTGTACGTAAATTTATATTAAAATTAAATGTGTTAAAGGAAAAGCTTTAAAAAAAATAATGTGAGTTTTGGTTAGTACAAAAGCGCTAAACCTAAAGGGAAAAGCGCTAAGTTGTCAAGGATGTTTTTTTATTACGTATTTTTTTTTACAATTTCAATTGAAACAAAAACAAAATTTTTTTTTTGGAAATATATTTCAGGGATGGCAAGCTGCAATACAGCTAAAATGGCGACAATGATCCAAAACCCTTTCAACTGACTATCGACTATCCCTAAATAATTCCGAAATAATTGAAATACCGTTATCCGTAAAACACCGTTACCGATATAACGAAAATACCAATACCCTTAAAATACCTTTACCGAAATAACTGAAATACCGTTATCGCTAAAATATCGTTGCCGAACTAATAGAAATACCGCTAATCCGACAAAATCAGATGAAATATTCGCAGTAAATAAATATATATTTTCCCAAATTACCCGTCATCCCTAGAATAACTTTACCGAAAAAACGAAAATAATGTTACCGCTAAAATACCAATACCGAAATAAGTAAAATACCGTTAACGCTAAAAAAAACCGTTACCGAAATAACTGAAATATCGTTACCCCTAAAATACCGTTACCGAAATAAACGAAAATAGCGTTACCCTTACCGGAACCCGCATCGAATCGGTTACCATCCATGATATTTTTTATGGCGTGTTCTAGGAGTTCGCATGACGGTTGGTGGGGGGAAGGTTAGTTAGGTTGTTGTTTTAAATATTTCGATAGATAAGGGAAGCAGGGGGAAAGTTTTTCGTATAAAAATAATTTTAATTTTGTTTCATTTAAGCCTGCAATTCGTTTTAAAATACCAGGCGTACAGAATCACAAAATAACAGCAAGCTGAAAAAACTTTTTCAAAAAAATATTTTTGTGTTTTAAAAAACGCAGCAACAACAACTTTCATAGCAATTTAAATATACAAACAAATTCATGCTTTACTTTTTTTTTCTTTTTGCTTGGGTGTGTGTATTTGTAACACTAATAAGTTTTACACGCAGAAACAAAAACAATTTAATTTGTGACATGCGCAGTGCAGTTTAACAAAAATAATAATTTAATACATAGACACACTAAGATCATTGTTGTTGGTACGGTTTGTGTTAGTTTTTTGTTTTTTTTTTTTTTGTTACACTGCGCATGTCATAATTTAAGTCGTGTTGTTTTGTTACTCAGTCAATAAACGAAAATGTGTGTATTTTTTTGTTATGTTTTAAGCTTGCTTTGATTTGTCCTGCATTCTTTATACAATTACACCAAAAGTTATTGTTTCAATATTCTTATTATCAAAAATAATTAGAAAATAATATACACTCAAAAAAAATACCACAGTTCCCAAAAAAAAAATCTATGTAGGTATGAAATAGAAAAAACTTAAGGAAAAACCGTTACCGAAATAACTGAAATATCGTTACCCCTAGAATACCGTTACCGAAATAAACGAAAATAGCGTTACCCTTACCGAAAACCGCATCGAATCGGTTACCATGATATTTTTGATGGTGTTCTATGAGATCGCCTGACGGTTGGTGGGGGGAAGGTTAGTTAGGTTGTTGTTTTAAATATTTATATTGATAAGGGAAGCAGGGGGAAAATTTTTCGTATAAAAATAATTTTAATTTTGTTTCATTTAAGCCTGCAATTAGTTTTAAAATACCAGGCGTACATAATCACAAAATAACAGCAAGCTGAAAAAACTTTTTCAAAAATATTTAGAAAATATTATACACTCAAAAAAAATAACACAGTTCCAAAAAAAAAAATTCTATGTATGAAATAGAAAAAACTTAAGGATGAAACATATGATTAGTTTTTTTAAGAATCAATTGATACACCATGTAGGAATTTTCAAAAATTTGCAATTTTTCACGGTATTAATTTTATATACATATATTCGAAAGTTATCGGATTTCTCTGATTTAAAAAGCATTAGATTCATAGTATAAATAGTTATAAAATAAAACATATTTAAACATGCATCAGTCGAAACATAAACATTTTTTTATATTAAATTCAATTTTACATTTTCTGTGACGCGAATGCCATTTAATTTTTTGATATTTTTTTGATACTTCCATAAAAAATTTATAATTTTTATATTTTTAACAGGTTTTAGCACAGTTTAAAATGCACAATTCATTTTTTATTAAACAAAAATTGATTTCTTTATCTGTCCAAAAAATGCATTTTTGATGCAACTGAAATTTTCGCATGCATTTTGCAAAATGTGCAAAATTATTTTTTTTAGACAGATAAACTTAAAAAATATCACATTTTTGTATTTATAGTGTGTTCTGAATTTTAAACTGTTTTAAATCCTGTTGAAAATACAATAAATATTGTAAAATTATCCAAAAAAAAAAATATTTTTTTAATGGAAATAATGGATAGGTTTTTTTTTAAAAAAAAAATAGAGGAATATTCGAGTCGCAGATAAAACGAAATTTAATTTTACATAAGAAATGTAAAATTTTTTGATTTATCCATGTCAAACAAATTTTGAAGGCGGAGAACAATTTCGAAAATACATCTAAAAATTACATTTGCATCAAAAATTCATTTTTTTTAAATACTATCGCGGGAATCGAGTGCTTTTTGAATCAGAGAAATGAAATGCGATAACAACTTTCGAATATATGGCCCTTCAAAATTACATACCTTTGGGATTTTTTGAATTTGTATAACTGAATATATTCATATTCCCATATCACACATTATGTTATAGGCTCCATAGAGAATATATATTCTTAATATAATGAAAAAAAAGAGCTATGAACAAAAAAATAAAATGAATAAAAAAAAGTCTTGTAAGCAGTGTTGCCAGGTAGGTTGAGCATAAAATCGTCCAATTTTCCAATAAAAATCGTCATTATATTTTAAAAAATCGTCATTATATTTAAAAAAAATCGTCAACAAATCGTCAAAACAAAAAATAGTTGTTACAAGTTTTAATAAAAAAAAAATAAAGAACATTTATGTAATTCACATTTCAAGTGCTCTCGATTTTTTTACACTTTTTCTGAATTTAAACTTTGAAAATCATGATATATATAACGATAGCACTTTAAATCTTAAATTCTTTTTCATGAAAAAAGTAAGAACATACTCAGGGAACTTCTGCGGTAAATATTTGTCGATGTTTGAGTTGTAATACAGTATCTTTATTTTTAAGTGAAAAAAAACAGTCATTTATAGAAAAAATTGATTTTTGACTACAATTGTAATTCATTTAAAGAACCATGTGGTTTTACAGTATTATGATTTTACACTCATTTAATACAGTAGTTTTTTTTATAAATTTTCTAATTATTTGAGTTAAGGTTTGTTTTTTATATAAAAGTTTTTTATTTTCAATATTTCGCTACTCCTTTGTGTAGCATCTTCAGGAAAATAAATAAATTAATAAATAAGATGAATCCATAAAGTATTTTTTTGCTAAACTCTATGTCATATTTTAGCAAATATAAATAAAAAATAGTTTTTAATTTTAACGAAATAATAAAAATCCAAAAAAAGATCCGGTGATTTTTTAAGAATAACATATAAACATGTTTTGCTGACATATTAAACGTTTGTCAAAAAATCGTCATTTTGGAAGCGAAAATCGTCCAATCGTCATTTAGTTATTTTAGGTATAAAAATCGTCAAAATGACGATAAATCGTCAATCCTGTCAACACTGCTTGTAAGTTTTAAGTAATTTTTTAAACTTTTCGTTTGTTAAATTGAAATCAATTCTTTAGGTGAAGTCTTTTCAACGTGAAACTTTGCATGTTCTAGTTTTTAGTCTAGCTAACCCTGTCCATTGTTTGTCTCAATTAAAAAACCCTTGAGAAATAAGAGGCATCTAAAGTCTGGTTTAACAGGTATCGAACATTTTTGAAGTAGATCATATAGTTGCATCATTAATATATATATATTGGTTGGAAATTTTGGATATTCCTACGGGGAAGGGAATGAAGGGAAAAAGCCTCCCCCTGGCAGCTTGGCCAAACCGCTAAATGAACTTGAAATTTAGAAGGTTACATTTTCTCTTTTATAGTGAATTTCTTTAACACTAATTTTTTCTTAACGATTTTTACAGATAATCAATATATATAGCTTTTTATAAAAAAAAATTAAATAAATAATAAATTTTCTACATGTATTTAAAAATATATATATAAAACTATGTATTTATATACATATTATACATACTAATTTATATATATAATGGTAAAAACCACTTTTAATTTTACAAAAAAAAAATATGTATAAGCAAAACTATATATTTGCAATAAAAATAAATAAAATTATTAATAATTTGAAACAAATATTTATATATTTTTTAATAAATATCTAAAAGAAATTAAAAAAATTATATAAAAAATGCAAAACCAACATATTTTTAATACAAAAATCTTAAATATAATTAAAACAGTAAATATATTTTAAAAAATATATTTAAAAAAAAAAATAACCTACTACTACTTCCCTGCCCTTATTCACATATTAAAAAACAACAAATTAAAAAATCAAATCATTAATATTATTAATCTAATCCCGCCTAAAGGTATAAGAGTTTTTTTATGTTATTATAAACAGATAATAATAATTTATTTATGATTTTTATTTTTATTTTCATTTTAAAAGTATAAAATTTAAAAAAAAAAAAATAAAATTATATAAAAAATTTTGTATATTTTTTGAACAACACATTTTTTCAAAACTGTGTCTGTGTAAAAAATTATTTAATTTTTAATTTATCTTTAAATTATTTTTGTTTTTTTTTTTTTTTATTTATGTTTATATAATTTTTTAATCTAGTTGAAAAATTAAAAAAAGTTAAATTAAAATTTAAGTTAAACAAAACAAAAAAAGAAAATCGTAATGATAATAAAGTTTTTATTTAAACCACCAACATTTATTTTAATTTATTTTATTTATTATTTCATTATTAAAAATCCCTCCAAAAAAAAGGCTTTTTATTTTTTAAATGAAAAAAAAAGGATTAAAATAAAAGAATGTTGCAGTTTTGAAAATAATTCTAAATAATAAACATAATACCCCCACAGTCCTAGTAGATCTAAGAGCATCGACATTTTTTTGTCCGCTTCCCTTTTTCTAAAAATAAAATCAAAATTTGACAAAAAACAAAAGGGTTTTTGACAGAGAACTTCGATTTATTTGACATTTGGATCAGGTATAGAAAAAATTATTTTTAAAATATAGAACCGAATGAAACATGAAAATAAATATTATGAATAAAATTTTTGGATATTTTTTTTTTTTATTTCGTATCATACCAAGTATTAAAATATACTTTAAAAATTTGTTTCAAATTAAAAAAAAAAAAATATATTTGAATATATCAGCCTTACTATTTTCTTTTTCAAAATGTATATTTTTGTTAAAATCAATTTTGTTCTCTCTAAAGAACAAAGTTTTGTTAAAAAATTCTTAGGGATATTAGTGCATGATATAATCCACACCACCCCCCACCCATGTGGATATTATTCTCTTTTCCTACTAGAAGTTGGCACTATGACCGAAATACTATAGGACCAGAAAAATGGCCATAACTCCCATGTTTTTGAATTTTTGTTAACCCTTTAACCGGCAAGCCCGCCTCTAGGAGGGGTATTTTAAATTGGCCATAAGTTCGCCAAAAAAGTGTTTTATTATAAAAATGTAAGCTATATCGATAGAGAACGAAGTTATCCACATATTTTGCGAAGTAATGCTTTGTGTACATGTCATGGTTTGGAAGCGAGAAAGCGTTATAGTTAAAATTTTCAGTAATTTCAAAAAATAAATATTTTGAAACAACCACAATTTTGAAAAGTCCTTAAAACACATTTCTGTTGTTCCAAGGACATACAAGACTTTAAAAGGATACATATAAGGGACATCATCTTATCTTGAAAACGAGTGAACGGATTTTTATGAAATTTGGCAGAAATATTATATTTGATAACACTATCAAAGCTTCAAAGTTTCGTCAATATATATTAAAGTTAAGGTTCGTTTTCGCGTTTTTCGAAAAACGAAAATCGCCATATCTTTTTATCTAAAAGCTCAAAACGACAAATGTTTGGACTGTTGTTATATCTTTGTAAGAAGAATAATTTATGCCTTAACTTTTTAAACTTTATACACCCTGTTACAGCTTTTAAATCAGAGCGAAAGTGAAAATTTTAGAATTTTTCGGTGTTCTTGCGATTAAATCAGAACGTTTTTCCCTATTTTTTATTCGTTTTAATTCGTGTAAAAAAGCCTGGTCGAAAGTAAAACGAATGCCCTTTTTTCTAATAAATTACAATTTAGGGTCAAAAATGGTGCTTAATATTAAAAATTTAGAACTTTTTTTACTTATTTCTGATTTTACTGTATTTTTGGTTGTATTGTTTATACTGTAAAAAACTGTTTTAAAAAAGCATTTTTTTGTTTTGATATTCTAGAAAACACTCAAACAAATTGACAACAATGTTAGAATCATTTCTTAAAAGCATTTTACTTTCCATGTGTTTTTTATTTTCCATAAAACCATATGTTTTTGCACTTCGATAATAATTTCGAAAAAAAATTCGAGTTTTCGTAAGCTTTTAGGATTTGAGAACACCAAATTTCAATTTCGTGTGATTTCAGAAATTCGTTCTAATTGCAAAACGTTCTAAAGTAGGGACATGGGCGATAGGTTAGTTTTTGAGATAGTCTATAAACCTATTTTGACCCATATCGCCTAAAATAGGCAACAAAACAAATTTCGCTAAAACAAAATATTATTTATTTCCCGTGCCGAACAAGTGGAATAAATTTCAGTCCAAAAAAAATTATGCCGGTTAGAGAGTTAAGGGTTTCGCCCCAAACTTAAAATTTGTAATGCCAAAAAGAAAATAAACTTTAAGCTTCGAATCGGGGTCTTAATTCTTATGTATTCTAATTTTGTATTGCGCGCACGGATAAAATCTCCAATTTTAACAGACCTTTGGTTCTTCTGTGGGGTAAATGCAACACCTGCTTCGTTAATTAATGAAACAAATAATTTTTCGGTCACAATCCCAATGAAAAATGTCATGACCGATTTGATAACAGACATAATCATTAAACAGGATATTTAAATAATGTCCGTTAGGGGCATGTCCGGGCACCGTCATTTTCTATAGAAAAATGTTTAGATTATTTAATTTTGTCTCTCTTTATTGTAATTTGTTTTTAATCAAACTCTAAATATTTTAAAAGTTTATAGAGCTTTTTAATGGAAACAAAATAAATACTAAGCTTAATTAGCCTGACTTGAAAATATGCTTTACATCTAAATACTTTAATTATTTTGAAAAAAAAGACCAAGCTTTGACAAATTTTAGCTGTAGATAAGAATAAATTGTTTATATAAACTATTTTTGCTATAAAAGAAATAAAATCAAAAAAAAAAAAGAAGAAATATAAAAAAAAACCTAAGTCGGCCAAGATCGATATAATAAATACCCTACACCAAAAATTTAACATTATAAACATAATCAAACAGAACTAAAGTTAAAATTTTTTTTAGATTTAGACTTGCTAACTTATATCAAATAAACCTAAGTTTAATTATAAATTTGTATGAAAATTTCTGTAGTTAAAGTTTAACTTTGGATATTTTTTAGAAAAGTAATTCGCTCTGAATTTTTTTATAAAGAAAATCGTTTATTAATTTAAAAATCTTCAAAAAGTTTTAATATTTCGAATATAATAATATATAATTATCAGGGACCGGAAGTTCATGCAAATGCATGTTTTTCTTCCTTAAGTCTGTAAACAAAACATATTTGCAAATCAAAGAGTTTGCGTTAAAATGGCATCGATTTTGATATAAATGCATCTTTTTATTGCATATTTTTACTTATTTCAATTTAAATGCGTATTTTTATTGCATATTTTAACTAATTTTGCATACTTTTATTGCATTTTTCTTAGTTTTGCGTAAAAATCATTATTTTATATTTGACCAACCAGCTAAGTAGGATCCAAGCTGTTCAAAAACTTTTAACTGTTCTTTTAAGTTTTATATGCAAACAGGGATTAAGAGATACAGTTGGTATAGAAAAATTCCTATTTTATATAATATATTAAGCATTACAAATTAACTTTAAAATTTAATTAAAATTCTTTAAAAACAAAAAATAATTGATTTAAAGAAATTTTAAGTGTAAATTTTTTATTTCTATTGCATATTTTAAGATTTTTCATGCATACTATAGGCGTCTAAAAGACAGTTAGTGCATGAAGTTCCTGAACCTGATAATTATATTTATCTCAGATTTAATAGAATTGAAGAACTTATTGTAAAAACTCGATAAGCCACATTTACAATTTTCTAGTTTTCGCTGTCTTCTAGACATCCGTTGAATAAATTTTGAATGAAGCCTTGCTTAAACACTTGTTACACATATATAGAGTATAAAAGTCCTGTAATAGCAATATTTCCTAAATGTATTCTCTTTTTAAGAGGCGAAAACTAACCAAAAATTAAATGTGGCTTATCAAGTTTTTACAATAAGCCCTTCAATTATATCTACCAATATATTTTTTTTTCAATTGCGATCTAAGACTTATTGTACTAAAAAATTCTAAAATTCTCAATTCTAAGATAGTTTTGCGTATAGAAAAATTTTCAGTTTTTGATTTTTTTGGACATTTTTTTTTTCATAAATCATACCAGACTTACTGACTTTGTTATCAATCCAATTCCTATGGTGCAGGGTATTTTAATCAATAACAAAAATAAACCCACCTATAAATAACTCATATATAATATTTAAAAAAAGCTCTTTAAACTTTTAAAAACTTATACCTAATTTTTCATTTGCAACTTTTTTATTTATGATTTCCAAAAAAAAAAAACTCCTTAAATTTCTAAAACTTAAAATCGTTATAAACGGCTAATGAATCTTTTTTGATAAACATATTAAAATATTTAAATGCTAACAGAAAAAGTATATATCATAAGCTTAAAAAGTGAAATATAAGTAAAAACTTATAAGGAAACTATATATTTATTTGTATTAGATTTAAGTACTTCTTGTATAATAAAATTTAAGTTGGCTTTAATTTAAAATTTTAAAAACGCGTTTTTTTATGATAAATCGATATGGGAAAAAAAAGTCTATAGTTTTTTCCTTTTGTGTATTTGTAATAACTATAAAATTTATTAAGAAAAATAAAAAAACATATGAAATTTAATTAATAGAAGTTTTTTTTAAGCAATCTCAAAGCAAGGGGATAAAAAAAAGTTGGTTGAAAATTGTACAAAACTTTTTAATATAAAGAGATTGCTATACATTTCGATCGATACACAACTGGGAAATATGAATAAAAAAAAAGAAAATATGAAATATGAATTAAAAAATTAAGTAACCCTTTAATATTATGGTAAGTTGAAAATTTCATGAGCTTGGAAAAAAAATTCTTCGATGATTTTTTTCAGATTTGACGATTTGTGATCTCACACTGCTTTAAGATTAAAAGTAACAACTTTTCTTACAAAACAACAATCAAATACAAAAATTATAATTTCATTTCCAATACAAACCAATAATTTTTGGCTTTGTTTGCTATTTTAATGTATATTCACGGCACGTCTCTTAAATTAATTAAAAAATTTACATTTATAAAATATTGTGCTAACACAATATATATATATATGTATGTACAGCGCATACTTTAGGGACACGCCCAAAATTGTCGCCGGAATATGCGGTGTATGGAAAAAATTGTCCTCATCTAATACGCTAGATGTATGAAAAGGCGCGAAAACTTTGGGGACAGTCCCCAAAGTAAGCAAATGTCCCTAAACTATGCGGGGGAACGAATAAATGTCTCTAAACTATGCGCTGTACATACATATATATATATATATATATAAAATCCTGGGATTCCTAGTTGGAACATAGGGCCGGTGCAATACACAATACAAATACACTCTAATATTTTTCAAGTTGATATTAATAATTTCACCCAAAATACTATTAAAACTTCACCCCAAATTAAAGATATTCATATTTAAGGGGATACCACTTCTTCTGGGGTATTATTTCGGTCAGCAGCAGTCCAAAATAATGGCTATTTGACTTCATCTTATTTTCCGAAATATGGTTCCGTATCATGGCATAAATAATTTTGCCATGGTCCATGGGGAGAGGACTATGTTTTTTAAATTTTATTCAGTTCCAGTGATGTTTAGTTTTCAATTTAAAATTTTTTTTAAGCAGTTTTTTTCTTTTTTGATTTAAGCGATTTTTAAAAGTTTTGTGAATTTTTCCGATATTATCGTTTTTTATATATTTATTTTGAAAATTTAGTAAAATTTTTATATTTTTGCAATTCTTTTATTACGGCAATTTTATTTTTTTTCGATTAAGAGTACGTTTATAATAAAAGCACTGGCTTTTAGTTATAACTTTTATTGTGAACGTATTCTAAGACGATGTTTTCAATTTGTTTTTTTTTTCAGTATTATTACTTCTTACTTATTTTGACGATTTTTTTTTATCTATTTTGAAAATGTTTAATATTAGCTGGAAATACGTTAAAAAAAACTGTCAAAATCGTTCTAGATAATATTGATAGGCAATCACACAAACACAGCTACAATATTAAGCATTTTGTAATAATTATAACACATACTTACACTTTCAGGGATAATGAGCTTTAATAATGTCCACTTTTTGAAAAATTTACACTCCTGTCCACTTTTGCAAAGATTGACTCTTCATTCTAGGCTATTTTTTATTTGTAAGCGGTTGCACAAATTATGACCCATTTGATTTTATCTGAAGATACGGTTTGTTTTCCAACGACCTTATTGTGGCGAATTTCGTTTAACAATTTTTAATCATGTTTTCACAGTTTTAATTTTAGCTATTTCAATATTGTTTTTTTTTTCATTTTGGCTATTGTTCCCGATACTTTTAAAGGATTTTGATATTTTTTCCGATTGAGACTTTTATATTTGATTTCAGTGATTATTTTTATTTATTTGTATTTTATGCTTTATTTTAAAATTTTGCGATTTTAAAATTTGTTCATATTTTTAAATTTTAAATATTTTTAGATATTTTATCATTTAATCCTTTTTTTAGCTTTTTCTCGATATTATCGCTATTACTAAGTTTGGCGATTTTTTCGCTCAAGCAATATTTCCCAATGTTACCGATTTTATAATTTTTTACGAGTTTTTTTTATTAATTTTAATTATTTTTATTTATTTTTTATTAATTTTTTTTAAATTCCATTTTTTAATTTAAGATATCTTTATCGATTTTATATTTTTTTTCAGTACAAATTATTAGTGTCCGACCAAACAGTTCGGCCAAAAACCTATATTTTGTCGGTTTTTTTATATCCAGAGGCAATGATGACAAATTTTGGTATTGGAAACATGTTTGTTGAGCCGATTTAATTCGATTTTGTGTATAAAATTTAAGAGAAAAGCCGAAGTTTAGCTATAAAGTTAAAAGTTCGGCCGCCAAACTATTTTCAATTTGGCCGAACTTTCGGAGGCCGTACAGTGAATTCATTAACTACAGACTTTTCTTCAAATTTGATTTTAGCGATTTTTTTTCGACATTTTGGCAATTATTTCCGACATTTTTTTACCTATTTGGCGATTTTTTATTAAATTTCAGCGATGTTTATTTATTTATATGTTGCTTTATTTTACATTTTTACGATTTTCCACATTTTTTAATTTAATATATTTTTTATCGATTTTTTCGTTATTTGATCCTTTTTTCCTCTTATTTTAGTTTTTTCACGATATTATCTCCATTACTGAGTTTAGCGATTTTTTCGCATAAGCGGTTTTTCCCGATATTACCAATTTGATAATTTTTCCCAATTTTGCTGACTTTTTTTAATTTTATTTTTAAAGATTTTTTTATTTTTAAGTTTTTTTTATCATTATTTTTAACATTATAGATATTTAACACGATTTCAGGGGTTTTCTATTTTTTCCATTTAAGCGATTTTTTAAAATTGGCGATTTTTTCTCTCTTTAAGCTAGTTTTTGGATTTTGGATAACTTTTCCCGATTTGGCTATTTTTTTTACATTATTTAATATAAGATACCTTTATCTATTTTCATAATTCTTTGGTAATTTCAGGGGTTTTTATATTTTTTCGATTAAAATTTTTTAAAAATTGGCGATTTTTTCTCTCTTTAAGCTAATTTAGCAAGCGATTTCTCTCAAAATTACCAATTTGAAATTGCCGTATCTTCTAAAATTTTACTGATATTTCAGTTTTCAGATATGTATCGATTTTCAATTGTCGTTTTTTTACCCCCTTTAAGCTTTTTGATCGATTTTTAATTTTTCGCTGAAGCAATTCTTTCCGATATTACCGATTATGATAAATTTTCCTGATTTTGAAAATTTTCTATCTATTTTTGATTAATTTTTATTTTTAGGTAAAGTGTTTGTAACTGTCATATAATGACAATCGTAATTAATTTTATTAACTTTAGTAATTTTTATCGAAAAATACTTCTCAAAATGTGTAACTTTTTCGATTTAAAACCTTTTCAATGATAGTTATTTTAGGTCCTTGCTATAAAATATTAAAAACTCATTGAACATATATTTTTACCCAATGATTTTCGATTTAATAAAAACACAATTTGTTTTAAAAGTTTTTTTTTATATATTTTTTTTGTATTTTATATTTTTATCGAATTTTTTTTTATTTTTGATCTTTGATTTCGTAATACCCATATACTAATTATGTATATTAAATTTTAAATAATTTGGTTTTTGTCTTTTTGCTTTCGATTACGTTTACTTTTAGAATTTTGTCTAATTTTAATAAATTTTTCTTGTTTATTATACAATTTGTTACTTAAAAAATTATAATGACATTTACACACAGATAGTAGAAAGATAATTTTATATATTTATGCAACAATTATTATTGATTTTTAATTGTTTTATATAAATTGGAATATAATTAAATGTTTTATTTTTCAAAATGTCAGCAAAAATTTGCATATAAATGTGAAGGTTTCATTGATTATATTATTTATGGAGCTGTAATTCTCACTTATTAGTAGCGATTAGTGTCCGACCTAACAGTTCGGCCAAAAAACTATATTTGGTCGGTTTTTGGGTATCTAGAGGCAATGATTATAAATTTTTGTATTGGAAACATGTTTGTTGAGCCAATTCAATACGATTTTATGTATAAAATTTAAGGAAACAGCCGAAGTTTAGCTATAAAGTTAAAAGTTCGGCCGCCGAACTATTTTTGATTTGGCCGAACTTTTGGCGGCCGAACAGTGAATTTATTGCTTAACTACGGACTTTTCTTTAAATTTGTCACTCAAAATAGTCTCTAATCAGCCCAATAAACATTTTTCCATTCGCCAAATTTGTCCATAATGTTTTAAAATAAATAATACAGACCAAATGCATTTTCTGTCCGACCTGTTTGGTCGGACACTAGTAGCGATAAAATAAGTCAATTTCTCGCTCGCTTTCAATTTATTATTAATTTAAGCTAGAAAGTGTTAACTTATTATCAGAGAAGACAAATTTGTTTTTATTTTTGCTTTTTTGCCATTTTTACTCATAATTGCTTATTTTGCCATTTTTTTATTTTAAATTTTTAGGCTAAAAAAACAGTTTTTTAACATTTTTGAGCTTAAAAATTGCTTTTTTCAGATTTTCTTTCCTTGAAATGCTTTTATTCTCATAATTTTTTACTTTTTCTTTTAAAACATCTAATTTTTAAACTTTTTTGTAGTTTTGCTATTTTTTGACCTTTTCCCATTATTTTATTGACATAAACACAACGGATTTTGCCGTTTTTTTGTCTTCTCTGCTTATTATTCTTAATTTCAAGTCTTTTTTTTTTGCTTCCATATTACACAAATAAAAAAACCTTCAAATTTTAAATAAATTTTCTGCAATTTTAACTGGAATTATGTTTTCTTTTATTTATTTAACTTTAATTTTTTATAAATTTCTTTTTTATTTTTATCATTAATTTTTTATTAATAAATAACGCACAAAAATAAAATATTTATACAAAAAAAATTCTTATATAAAACTATAAAAAGGCTTTTGAGGTAATGCAAAAAACATTTAGAGTATCATTTTCACAATTTTTGTTTTTTTTAAGTTTGTATGAAATTTATACAACATTTATTAACATTAATTCATGGAGTTGCTTTATTTATTTGTTAACGGAATTTTGTGAAAACGATTTTTTAAGCATAAAATGGAATTATTTCAAAAATAAACAAAATTTTTCTTTTTTTTAGTTTTCAATAAGAAAAACAAACAAAAACTTGCAAAATATGGCTTTATTTAAAAGTTTTAAAAATAATATAATAATTGAATGTCTTGCTTGAATAAGGATATTAAACTATTTTTTCCGCAAACTAGATTTTTTACACACAGAGAAAAATTTAGCTATTTGTCAACTAAAATTCGGGTACTAGGACTGAAATTCGGTTATTAGGAATTTCAGTCGTTTGGTACAATTGAACATTAGTTTTCACCATAAAATTCGGTTAACTAAACTGAATTTAAGTTCTAACACCCAAAATATTCAGAAATCTAATGTAAATATCGTTGTACTAACTGATTTTATAAGTTGTTACTAAGGTATTAAATTTACTCGGGTTTGCTTTTGTTCGAGTAATCGAGTAACTCGATTTTGAGGTTTTTAATTTACTCGAGTAGGCGAGTAAGATTTTAAAACTTAATTTTATTTTCCAAAAACTCACATTTTTGTAAGTTTTTATATTTTATTAGTACTAATATAACATATATATAAAAATTAACAAATTAATTAAAAATTTTAGTAAAAAGTATATCTAAAAGAGAAAAACATTTGCTAAGATCATTTATTATTGCGACAGTTTTGTCTCAGTACACTCAAAGCAAAAGCGTTATTATATCAATGAAATTCTTTATAAATATGTTGAAATCTTCATTGATTTCCTTTCAATATAACTGGTTCATAAATATGTATTAAATTGTTTTATAAAAATATTTGTAAGGTGATCCGTTTTGTAATTTCACTCAGACTTGACACAGTTTTGTTATATTAGTGTGTTAGTACTAAACGAAAAAATAGTCCATTTTGTCCTATCATTTTGGGATTTTGAGATATGTAATTTTTCTAAAAAAATTATAAAGAAGTTTTGAAACAACTTTCATGAATATTTAAGAAGATTTTCATCATATTAATGAAAACTTCATTACTTCTATATGTAAATTTTAATATGTGGAAATTTTGCATAGGACCGCTATGAATTTCCATATAGGGCTTCTAAAATTGACTTGTTACAACGACATAAAAGAGACCAACAAAAAGTTTTTAGTAAATGACATTTAAAAATTCCTTTTTGAAAATATAGTATTTATTTGTGGTTTCTTTAGATCAAATGGCAACTAAATTAAAAAAAAAAAATAATGTTTGATCCCACTTTTAACCCTCAAATCCGCACTAATAATCTTAAACACCCCAGTCTTAGAACTTGTTTCGATATCGGAGTTTTTCGCACTAAGTTCTTCGTTTTTCGTAATATAATTTCTTTAACAGTGCTCACTTAATATAAAAATACACTTAACATTTAAATATTCACTATAACAGTCACATTATTTTATACAAAATATTAAAAAAATATAAAACAGTTCATATTTTTAAATTACTCGAGTTACGCGATTAATCGACCAAAATTGTTCGAGTTATTCTTTACTCGAAATTGGCCACTTCGAATTACTCGAACAATTGTTCGACATCATTTCATCGATTAATCGAGTAACAGTTAACCGATTGAATACCCTAGTTGTTACCATTGAAATACACTTTTCAATTCGATTGGCACTTTATTTCTCTGTGTGCACAATTTTAACTACCAATTATTTGTGTAAAATACATCTAAAGATTGGACGATACGTTGCTTCCTTCATTTAGATAATAACCTTTATGGTATTAATGATTTTTGCATAAAATTCAGACATCCGATTTTAGGCATTTTAAACGAACTATTTTTGTTTTTTCCTCAAAAAAACAAACATTTGTGTTCAAATTTTTTTTTTTTTTGTTTTAGAAAGTTATTTATATTTCAAAAAAGTTGAGAAGATAAATAATAAAGTTTAAAATAAAAAAATCAAAAAAGTTGAAAAAAGTACAAAATAAAGTTCTTATCTTTTTTTTAACTTTTGTATTAAGCTCAAAAAATGTGTAATCTTTCTATAAATAATCTTTCTGGGAAAGAATTTCGTGAGTGTTAATGAAAAAACTTAAACAAAAACATTAGTGGCATTCACTCTTGGTAGTAAACAACCCTTGTAGATTTGGTTAATGGTGTACGTTGATAAATTTATCAGAATTTACCAGAACCAACAACAAAATGTATTGAACTAATATTTACCACGCTGTGGCGAAATACCACACAAAAAACTGTGGTAAATTTATCAGCCAAAAACTATTGGAAAAACTTGAAAATTAACTAAAAAAATATCGAAAAACCCAGTTTAAAACAAAAGCATTTTGAATTTTGAAGTAATAAATTTGTGATTTTTTCTTTTCTCTAAATTTTGGCATTTTTCTCAAATTAAAATAAATTTTAATACATATGTGGAGAACAACAGCTGATTTATAAATTTACCATACATTAAAAAAAGATACTCTGTGTAGTGAACAAATCGTAATCGAACAAACACGAAGTAAATATAACACCAAGAGTGAAAACTGCTATTAATACACAGAATGGTAAATACTTCCACCACATATATTGCGGTAAAAACGTATGATTTGTGGTATCATCAATACCACTTATTGCAAATTGTTTACAAGATATAGATACCACAGATAAGGAAACAGTTCCTGGATTTTAATTATTTAAAAACTGCATTTTTAAAACTGCGAAATAATGGTGTAATGCGAAAAAAACGCGTTATGGTATAAAAAATTTGCTAGAAAACTTATTCGCGGTTTACCTCCCGTAAATAAATGTATGAAACTATTTATTATTTACTATTTTTTTTAATTGAAAATGTTTTAAATATTTTTTGCGAATTAAAATTACACAGGACAATACCTGTGGTAATATTTATGTTACAAATTGCATTCACCAAACTTGAAATTTTCCCGCTAATACGCGCGTTATCTCGTCTTTTGCGGTTTTTACAAACTACATCGCTTAATTAACTAACGACCTAAAGAAATGTACATATATATGTATGTATATGCAAGGGAAAGGGTCACATAAAAAATTAGAAAAGTTATTTTATATGGCGCCCCATATGAAAAATGCAAGAATTGTTAAAAATTTTTTATGGCATCATAATTTTCCATGATGACATCATAATACAATTTTATTAAATGTGTAAATACCAGTCATATAAAATTTTTGACAAATCGCGAAATTTATCAAATAGCGGGTTTGATTTAAAGATTTTTGAATCAAATTTGAAGCACAAATATTACTACCGGTTTTGACCTCGGTAATTTTAATTCAATGTGGGCGCTGTGGTGTAAGGGTTAGCGCGTTGGACTATTACACAGATGGTCCCGGGTTCGATTCCCGGTGACGACAACATCAATTTAGAAAAATAACATGTATGAGTTTTCTATCACTTATATGTATCGCTGGGCACACCTTCGGTGTTCCCATAGCACTTAACCCCACTGAAGTAAAATAATGAATCAGGGCTATGAAACAAAAAGCTTCAATAATTTCACCACCTTTCATCTCTCCACTATCCCCTTTCCAAAGAAAGCAACACATTAATTAATAGGAAGAATTTCCTGAGTGTTGCTTCTCTTTAAAAAAAAATATATATATATATATACTGGATGTAAACCGCGGATGCGTTTAATAATTAATTTGTTACGCCATAAAGCATTTTGTTGGCAAATCGCTTTTATTTTGCAGTTTTTTAGATACTGTTTTTAAATGATTATAATATAGGCTGTGACGTTTTTTGTGATACCTTGTTTTGTACCACAGCTTAGCGGTTTTGTTGATACCAGAAATCATACGCTTTTGCCGCAATGTACGTCATGAAAAAATTAACCCCTCATTATATTTATGTGTTTTGCAAGATGATAAGAAAGAAATTCCTTTCGATTTTATATGTAAATATATTTGAAGTTTTTTGAGCTTAATATAAAAGTTGAAAAAAGATTTGTATTTTTTGTACTTTTTCAACTTTTTATTTTCAACTTTGTTATTTAAGAAAAATATTTTTGTTCGTTTTTTTATTAAAGTTTTTTATAGTTGAAAATGTACTTGTTTTGTTTTTTGTACAGTTGAAAAAAACATTTTATATTTTAAATACATTCATTTTTGAGTTTGAATTTTAACGTCTTTTTCAGACAATTGCAATTAATACTATAATTAATATGCAATTTTATTTAATTTTAATTGTGAAAGGCTTGGTAGAGAAGAATGAGTGTATTTTCTAAAAAAAAAAAACAAAAATAAAACGTTTTTCATTGTGTCATAAAATTGAAGAAGTTTCACTAGAAATCGTCCATTGAAAATGATTATTAAATTAAGGCATGTTTTTTTTTTAAATTTTGTGAAAAATTTTGTTTTATTTATAAAAAAATTTTCATCATTAAAAAACTATTTGGATAAAAATTCTAAAGCTTTTAATTAATTTTAGTTAATTTTAGGAAAATTTTGTTTTATTTATTAAAAACTTTAAAATTAAATTAAAATTTACCATCGAAATCCAGTTTAAATTTACCATCGAAATCCAGTTTAAACTAGTTTTCGATCATATGGTTTGGTATAAAATGATACGCGAACAAGATTTCGAAATCTAGTTTAAACTCTATAAAGAAGTTTTATTAAAATACTAGCATGGAGATATAGTTTAGTCTCAGGGCTTATGTATTTTTTTTTCATAAATATGTAAGTTAAAAATTTTCATAAATATTAATGTATCATTTTATAGAAAAATGAGTTCAATATTTTTTTGAAATATTAGCCTAAGTTTAAAAAATTTGAATATAGAGGGAAAAATTGACAAAGTTTTAAGTCTACGCCATTTTCAATTGTTTTTCAGATGCTATCAATTTCAGATTTATTAACTTTATTTCAGAAATTATGAATTGTATTTCAAATTAATCAATTCACTTTCAAGTTATCTAAAAAAATTGACAAAACTGAAATACAATTGATATTATCTGAAATACAATTTTTAAATCTGAAATACAATTGATAATTTCTGAAAAGCAATTCTTAAAATCGAAATACAAATGTTAAATCTGAAATATAATTCAAAGTTTCTGAAATTAAATTGATAAATTTTAAATTCAATTAATAATTCTGAAATGCAATTGATAAATATAAAATACAACTGAAAATTTACAAAATAAAATTGACAACTTCTGAAATACAATTGAAAATGGTGTAGTGAGACAGGTCTAGGTGAAATTTCAAAACATCACCTCAACTATTTTATAAATATGTATAATCTTGTTAGATTTAAGTCTCCATTCAAAGCGCGACATTCAAATTTTGTTTATTTACACTTTTATTGAAATTATCAAATTATTTTTCTCAAAAAAATTGTGTTTGCTTGGGTGAATTAATTGAAATTGTTAGCCTCTTTGCAATAACACAACTGCTTCTTTTAACATATTATTAATATCTAAATTTTTTCTTTAAACTATCTAAATATCTATGAAATTATGTAATTTGGTATTTTTAGATTTATTCTGATAAAATTCCAAATTAAAAACGTGTTTATTAAAAAAAAACAATTTTAAAACTCACCAGTTTACAATGTTATTTTGACACTTCCCAGTCAGAAATTGACGATGGTTAGAAAAATTAACCACGAGCAAAGCACTTATTGCCAATAGTACTAAAAAAGTGCTATGGGAATAGATAAAGTTTAGCCACATAAGAGCAAAATTGTTTAAATTTTTTGACCTTGAAGATTTGACCCCACTGAGTTTAATTCTGTAGTCAAATTTTATAGGACGCTCACGATTTTCGGGGAGGGGATCAAAGTTAAAATTTTGTTTTGCGATTTTATCCAAACTTAATCTGTAATAACTACAGTATTTATAGCCACGGGGTCATATTATACCTGAAATAAAGGCTTAATATCTTGTCTATATGTTATTGTCCCATTAACATACCTTTAATAAAGGCAATTTTTAAAATCAATTTTAATTTTTAATATGAAAAAAGCAACAAAAAAATTTAAACTGCTCGTAATGGGTTAATGAATAGGAATATATTATACATCGTTGGAAAGGCATTTTAAATTCCGTTTCAATTGTTCTTAAATTGTCTCGATACGTTCACAAATTTTTGACCCTTTGCCTGAAGGCATATTCAGCGTGGAAATATTAGTCGATGGACCAAGTTTCAACAAATTTTGAATAAATGCGACTAAACATTATTTAAACCATTACGAGATTTTATTTTAAAAAAACCTGATTTTTTTTTTGTGAAAAATATTCTTTATACCAACCTTTGGCTAAAGTGCAGTTTACGGGGTTTTGGAAATCAAAAAAAAAAAATACATGGTCCTCTCCAGAATGAAAAAAGAAAATTTTTTTCTATCTTCGGTTAAGGGGGCTGACGCCCCTGGGGCCCTCTAGGGCCAAAAAACCGGTATTCGTAGTAACATATAAGTGGGGGTACTCTAATGAAAGGAAATTTCATCTGGATTTCAAAAATGATTTTTTTTTGGATCCATGATACGAAGCGCCCTCTACAATCGTTTTATGGCGCCTGGCCCCCCTGGGTTAAAAAAACGGAAACGGGTTTTTTGGAAAACTTTGCTTAGCAAGGCACTTCCTACGCATACCGGGGCGAAGCCTCAGCGAAGCCGAGAATTGGACTGATGGGAGTAAAAAAACCCCTAAGCCCGGCCGAAGGCCGGTTACGCAGAAAAACTTTGCTTAGTAAAGCCACTTCCTACGCATCCCGGGGCGAAGCCTCAGCGAAGCCGAGAATTGGACTGATGGGAGTAAAAAAACCCCTAAGCCCGGCCGTAGGCCGGTTACGCAGAAAAACTTTGCTAAGCAAAGCCACTTCCTACGCATCCCGGGGCGAAGCCTCAGCGAAGCCGAGAATTGGACTGATGGGAGTAAAAAAACCCCTAAGCCCGGCCGTAGGCCGGTTACGCAGAAAAACTTTGCTAAGCAAAGCAACTTCCTACGCATACCGGGGCGAAGCCTCAGCGAAGCCGAGAATTGGACTGATGGGAGTAAAAAAAACCCCTAAGCCCGGCCGAAGGCCGGCTATGCGATAAACTTAAGTAAAAAACCCCCAAAAATATATTTAAAACAGATTAAGAATATAAAAAAATACAATTTCTTTTTATTTGAGTACCGTTTTTGTTTAATTTTATTTTTGACTTTTTTTCGTATATTACTATTGGTCGAATAATGGCTCTAATTTGGAATAGGTGTTATGGATCCGAAAAAAAATATCATTTTTGAAATCGTGAGACAATTTCCTTTAATTTGAGTACCCATACGACCCTGTTACTATGGCCCCCTGTTTTTTGCCTCCCACGGGCCTCCCGGGGCCGAGCCCCTCCCAAAAATAATTTCGGTTTTTTTTTTTTTTTTATTCTGGAGGGGGTCATGTATTTTTTTTTTTTGATTTCCAAAACCCCGTAAACTGCACTTTTGCCCAACCTTTTTTTTAGTTCCCACATTGGCAAAGAAAAAGCTTGTTTGAAAAAACGGGCGCAACGTATCATGGATCTTAAAATAATATGATTTTTGAAATCCTGAGGAAATTTCCTTTCATTAGATTACCCACACATATATTACTACGCGTAGTGGATTTTGTGAACTTAAGGCCCAGGGGCACCGGCCCCTTAACAGAAGATAGAAAAAAAATTCTTTTTTAATTCTTCCACCTAGTTTTTTTGAGAAACGCCCCGTAAAGTGGTATTTAGCCGAATTTTTTCCTTTTTTCTCCTGTATAGATGGTAAGAAAATCCACCATAAGCGAATCTCTAATTTCAAGTTTCTTGCTTTAGCGGTTTGGACAAGGCACCAAACATGTAACTTTTCTTTATATTTACCCTGTAGGGATTTAAAAAAAATACGATCTAAACGCATAACTTTGCGAGATTAGAAACCAACATATCTTGGCTACGTCGCCAAGGGGGTGACTTTTCCCCACCATTAAATTACCAAATTTCAAGTTGCTTTCTTTTGCGGCTTGTTTAACCTTCTGCCAACCCGGTATCAATATCAAAAGTGCTTTGCCGTATTTCGTATTTTTCTGGCTGGGTAAATTTTTTTCGTAAAACGTCTTAACACTTTATCACATTTTTATCTTTAATTTTTTTAACATCAAAATTTAGAATTATTTCCAAAAAAAAAAAAACTTCAATTAACAAATAATAATTTTATGTTTTGACGATTTTCTTTTCTTTCATTTTCTCTATTCCTTTGCAACCACAGTTGTATAAAAAAAAGTTTAAGCCCTCGTTAATCGAACGTAAATACAACGAGTCGTAACTGGAGAACGAAGCCGATAATAAACAGCGACTGGCGGCGGCTAAACTAGAATACAATCGGCGGCAGTTTACAGTAGCAAAATTTTCGGCGGCGTCGGCTGAATTTAAAAAACTCGGCGCAGACTAATCGACGATTTTTTTGAAAAAAACTCACATTTTTGTAATATTAAGTTTGTTCGCTTACGCAAAAATTTGTACAAATTTGTAAAAGTTTTTACTGGAAGTTGTTCGTTTACACAAATACTCAGTAAAAAATAGTAAGAAGAGAGAGTAAAAGTGACAAGTTGTTGACAAAAAAACTTACAAATTTTTACTGGATAAATTTTTGACAGTAAGTATTTGTAAGAAGAAAAAAACATATGATTGAAAAATATGCTTGTATTTTTAGTAAACAAAAAAAATATTAAATTTAATTTTAATTGTCTATAGATTTAAAGTGCAAAATATTAAAGAATTAACTATGGAAGAAATTAAAAAACATTCTAAATTATTTCTGGTCGACAATTTCAATTAACTTTATCTTTTCCATAACGACCAGTTGATTTTTCTTTTTATATTTTGTATTTAAAATCAGCTGTTTTATATATTTTACCAATTCTTACAAATTTTCCGTTCGTTTACTTTTTTGTAAATTTGTCTTACTCTCTGCAATTTTGTTACTGAGTAATTTTCACTGGACTTTACTGGGAAAGTAATCGAACACACTTATTATTAATTTATTTTGTTTGTGTAATTTAAAAAAAATGTTTCTCATAGCACTGCATTCAGACTAGATTACAAAACACGTGTTTTGAAAAAACGAATGGAAACGAATAAATAACTGTTGGAATATAATAGCTTAAATACGAGTTTGTAAAAACACAAGTTTTGCTATCTAGTGTGATAGCAAAACTTGTGGAATAGAATAAAGATCTTAAATACGTGTTTTGGCAAAACACATGTTTTGCAATCTAGACTGAACGTGTGTTTAACGGGCACATGGAAATTAAACATGACCACCTCCGTAATAAAAATACCAAAATTAAAAATTAGTGTCACCGGGACCTCATAGGTCCCTCGGTCCAAAATAACGGGTGGGTACTCAATTGAAAGGAAATTTCCTCTCGCTTTCAAAAATTTACTATTTTTTTATATCCATTAAACGTGGCCCGAGCTAAAGCCACGTTCACGCTAGATTGCGTATTTAACCTCTTTATTATAGTCCAACTTTTCTTTATAAAAAAAAATTAACTTTTTTATATGCAAAAAAAAAGTATAAAATATATCATTAAAGCCATTTTAGAAATTTTTAGAACATTTAGTGGGGGCCGAAAAAGAGTTAACTTTTTTGTATGCTAAATTGTGCTCAAATGAAATTAAGTTGCAAAAAACGTACTTTTTGATTTAAGCACATTTTTTTTTTTTTTTTAAAGAGAAGCAATACTCAGGAAATTCTTCCTATTTATTAATGTGTTGCTTTCTTTGGAAATTGGATAGTGGAGAGATGAAAGTTGGTGGCAACGTGGCAACACTGTAATTGCGCGAGATAATAAGTCTTAGAACAGTTGTTGCTCGCCACCTGATGTAGAATTGGCGAATTTATTGAAGTTTTTTGTTTCATAGCCCTGATTCATTATTTTACTTCGGTGGGGTTAAGTGCTATGGGAACACCGAAGGTGGGTGTAGCGATACATATAAGTGATAGAGAACTCATACATATTATTTTTCTAAACTGATGTTGTCGTCACCGGGAATCGAACCCGGGACCATCCGTGTAACAGTCAACGCGCTAACCATTACACCACAACGCCCACTATTACCACACGAATTTTCAATAAACATTCTAAAATAACTCACTAAAGTGTACGATTCGATTCGATTTTCACACTCAAAAAGTTTTACAGTAGAATCTACTGAAAATGACAGTTAAAACTACTGTAAATTCAGTTAAAAAGGTTTCGTTATTTTTTAACACAAACAAATGCAGAAAAAATAACTAACAATTTCAAAAATTCTAAAGTGAAACATGCCGAACTTTTTTGCTGTTCTGTGAAGCACATCCGAATATTTTTTTCGTTTTATTTCGTGTAGAAAAAGTTTAAGTAAAGCCAATCCTTTTTGCCACTATTCACCACTGTTCTAAGTTCTAAAACTGTTCAATTAGTGTGGATTTGTAAAATCACACGGAATGAAAAATTTAGGAAATTCGCTGTTTAAAAAATGTTGAAATTTATAGACAATTTTTAAAATAATTTTTTATGTATTAATAGTTGCAGAAAAAATTATTCACTTTAGTTTCACTAAACTCTTTTTTACTTGAAATAAACGAAAAAAAACTATTCGGATATGGATCACAAAACAGTTAAATAGTTCGGAATGTTTAACTTTACAATTTTTGAATGTGGATTCGGAACATATACATATATAAAAAATATATTTTTCATAATATTTTTTGTCTATAAATTCCAACATTCGGAACAGCTGATTTCAAAAATGTTTAATTCCGTGTAATTTAACAAATTCACTCTAATTGAAAAATTTTGCAACACATAACAATCTTATTGAGTTCTAATTTGAAAACCCGCGACAAAAATCTAAGTAATTAGCTTTAATTATATTTAATAATTTGGTAATTCTTTAAATTAACTTTCTGTAGCCTTATATTTAATGTTTTAAATTTAATTATTATTTTGTTTTATTGTTTTTTACAATATTATTTGTTTTAAATTTTTTATTATTAAATGCAATGTTAAGTAACATTTTTCTTTTATTTTTTAAAAAATCATTGCTTTTTTAAATTTAATGTTTAATTGTGTTTATTTTTAAAGTTTTTGTAAAAAATAAAATTTGATTAGAAAAATTATGTGCTGTATGTTTTAGTGCATTTCAAATATTTGTCGTATTTTTTTTTAGTAATGACTAGACTTAGGTGCAACATATTTTTTTACTTAAATTTTTTAATTTCGTCATTTGGTTTTATAAATTTTTATAGTTATTTCAATAGATACATATTTATTTTTCAATGTATTGATATTTTTTGTAACTGTTTTTTTTTTAACTTTTAATATTTGGTGTTTAAATTTTGTTTATTTTAACTGTTTTTTTTTATATTAAAAAGTTTTAGAATATAAAAAATATTTATGAATATAGTTAAATTATTATTAAATTTTTAATTTTATTTTTTTTGGAAACATTTTAAGATTATTTTTGATAGATTTAATTAAGCTCCTGGAATAGAAATTTGAGTTAAAAGAATATTGAAAATAAAGAAAATTGATCATCTGCTAATTCGATTTTATTCGTTAAAGGTTATATAGAAAATATCTTAACGGTTTGATACTGATTTTTATAAACCTGGGATATGTCATCAAATTTGTATTTTCCAAACAATGTTTATAACAAATTTTTAGGTAAAAACAAGTGAAAACATTTTTTCAACTTAAATTTTCTTCTTTATAAAATTTAGATTCAAATGTTTTTCTCTGTATGACAAAATTTTTAGAGTTTAACAAATTTTCTATAAGAAAATACGTCGTGCATTATAATAGTCATGTATTTTTTATTCTTTGAATGTTGGCGTGAGTTTTTCTATAGAAAAAAGTTCTAAGAACTTGTGAATTTTTATATTAGAAAAGGTCCTTAAAACTGTGTAGTAAAAAGTATAAAAAATAAGAGATAAGAGATATAAGAGATTTTTTCTATGGAAAATCACAGAATTTTAAAACTTTCTTAAAGAATTTAAGAATTTTTTTGTATAAGAAAGTTTTCAGTGTCTGAGAGTTTTTCTATAGCAAGAAGTGTTTAAAATCTGAAATTCTCAGAATATATAAAAGGAAAAAGTCGGCAGAATATGAGAATTTTTTTAAGAAAAAGTCCTTAAAATCTAAAAATTTTTCTATAGAAAAAAGTCCTTAGAATCTGAACATTTTCTATAGAAAAGTCCTCAGAAACTGAAAATTTTCTTTAGGAAAATCTGAAAATTTGTAATAAGAAAAAGTCTTTGCAATTTTGAAGTTTTTCTATATGAAAAAGTCTTTAAAATCTAAACATTTTTCTATTGGAGAAAGTCTTTAGAATTTGAAAATTTTCTTTAGGAAAGGTTCTCAGAATCTTAAAATTTTTCTTAGGAAGTCTTCAAAATCTGAAAATTTTTTTATAGGCTAAAGTCTAAAAATTGTACTGCGGGAAAAGTCTTCAGTATTTGAAAATTTTTCTAAAGAAAAAGACGTTAAAATCTAAACAATAAAGTCCATAGAATAAAGTCATACAGGAAAAATTTCTCAAAATCTGAACATTTTTCTATAACAAAGTCTTCAGAAAGACTTTTTTATTAAAAACCCTTTAAAATCGGAGAATATTTTATAGAAAAAAATCTACAGTATCTGAAAAATTTTTTATAGGAAACAATCAACATTATCTGAACTTTTTTTTATGGGAAAAATTAATCAGAATCTTAAGATTTTCTATCTGAAGTTTTTTTCAATAGGAAAAATTACTCAGAACCTAAGAATTTTTCTTTAGGAAAAATTCCTCAGAATCTGAGGATTTTTCTATAGGAAGAATTCCTCATAATCTGAGGATTATTCTATAGGAATTTAAGAAATTTTTAAAAACATGTCCCTTATGAAAAAGTACTCAAACTCAATTGAACTCAAATGGGGTCGAACCAATAACCTTCCTTGTATCGAAAAAAGGTTAGTAAAATAGGGTTTACGTAATGTTTTTAGCAAAAAATGTAAAGACTTGGAAATTTTCAAAATTATCGCATAATTTACACAAAAAAGTTTTGGCAAACATTTTTTATGTGTAGAAAAAATTCTTAAAATTTAAAAAAAAATACTATTATAACATTTTTCCATAGAAAACAAAAAATGTAGTTTTAACTCAAATTTCTCTGAAAATTTTGTTTTTGACAAATATTAACAATTCCTGTTAAAAAAATGATTTCTTTACAATTATAACATTTAGACAAAATCTTTTAAAAACATTTTATATTTAAATCTTTTTGTTTTCATAAGAAAAGAATACGTTTTAATTTATTTTCTTAAAAAATAAATAAATAATTTACATGTCTTTTAAATTTATTAGTTAGTATAAAGAGAGGAGTGTGAACATTTTTTTTTGTTTTGAAAATGTACATAATAATGGTAGAAAAACGTTTAAACTTTTTACTTTACAAAAAGAATCGGTTTGCGATGACGGTTTTGAATATTTATACAAAAATTATTAAATTTTTGTTATTATTTGTTTGAATCATATGTTTATAAGGTGGTTTAAATTACAATTACAACGAAAAAATATGGCTTTTTTTTCTTATTAAAAAAAAAAAAAAAACAATAACTTGAGCAGCACTTTATAAAACAAAAATGTTGGAAAAAAATATTAGCACATATTTAATACTCTCTAAATAAATACTTATATATTTTATATCAAAAAAGCTTTTTTTTTTGTAAGTTTTAGGTATTTTTTAAAAATAAATATACATACACCTAATGAAAAAGCTTGAAACAAAAAAAGATAGATTGTTTAACAACTTTATGATTTAAACTGCTGAAAGCTGTTTAAAGTTAACTGAACAGATTTTTGTTCAGCTAACTTTAAACAGCTTTAAACAGAGCGAATGATAGAGCTACAAAATAATCTTAGTAAAAATAATTTATAAAAAGTATAAAAAGAACAAAACAAATAGAGTTATATATAGTATATTACCTTTGTTTGATTTAAACATTAGTGATGGGTGCTTTGCGCGTCATCGCATCCCGATTCGACTTGTCCTACACATACTGATAGTTGTGAGATGCTGTTGCTGACTCCTCTCCACCATTGCCCAGCAATGGTTCTTGTTCAATTGTCTTATTCACCTGAACATCGTAGTCATAATAATTCATCCAATCTATACGTTTTGGCTTAAATAAACCAAAGCAAGTACATTCCAAGAAATCGACCAAATTATTAAAAGCACCCCGTGTGAAGGGAGATTGTCCATTTCGAGCTTGGAAATGACGATATCTTCCTCTATTCATACGTTCATTTGTGGTCATACCCAGACATATGACTTGATAAGTTTGACATATGGTAAGTAGTATGACCCAGGACATGTGTAACAGGGCATTAGTCATGACCCAACCAATCCAAGCATTACAATCGCCAATAGCACGTAAAGCAGCAATGAAGTCTAATGGGTGGAAAAATATAACGAATTATATTGAAAATCTAATATATTTCTATTGTAAAAAGCCCTTATAGAATCTTTAAATTTTGTCTATAAAAAAGTTCTCAAAATCTTAACATTATTCTGAAAAACTTAACCTATTTTTTACAAAACTTGGTAGGAAGATAGGTTGGTTTCTTATGTCGAGTTTTTAGGATGTAGATTATCTTTAATCTTAGTTTAAAGCAGTTTGTAACTGGAATACTTCTATTAGGATTATGTTTTATTTCAGCAAAGACCGAAATTCTGAACTAGAAAAGGAAATTCCGGCAAATGTTTGTTTATAAAATTGGAAATGGTTGACAAAATTCGTTGTCAGTTTAGCTAAACGAAGTTTAACTGATATCCCAAAAACTAGGCCTTAGTAAGCATCTTCAGTAAATTTTATAGCCTAATCGCGCCCTCTAGTGGAGGTATAATTAATTAAAATTAAAACTTTGACGATATGTAAGTACTTAATATTATTTGTTTTTAAATCTAACTAGTAAAATTTCTATAAAAAATTGCATAAAATTACAATTGTTGTTTTCGCACCATATTTAGAATTTTTTAAATATTTTGGTATGTTAGTCATTTTTTTCAATTGATATTTGTCAAATTGTAGAGATCAAATTCATGTGTCCCTTTGCTGGTTGAGAGAAAATAACTCGTTTTTGATATTAAAAACAAAAACGGATTAATTTTCTGCATACTTCCATTTTTACAATAACAGAAAAGTCTTGATCACATAAGTACATTTTTTTCCAAACGTAAAATTTTCAAACTCAAACAAAAATCAAACTTTGCTCTCTAGCAATTCTTCCCTAACTACGTAAGCGCCATCTATCGAATATACAAATAATATATCATAGATGTGGCATCACAGTGAGGTAAGTTTCTAAAAATAGAACTGTTGTGTTGTTGGAGTTGTACTTCTGAGATTATGTATGCAAGAACAAAAAAACACCGTGTATTGAATAAAAACTAGTTTTAATCACAACAAAACTCGACCTGACGATAGCTCAGTGCGCTAAAGCGCTCTGTCTAACGTGTAGTGCGAGTGCATGTGGCATTAGAAATCAGTTTATCTATAACACGGTCAGTGATTGCACAGAAAATTTCATATAGACGCAATCGAAAAAATAAAAAAACATAACAAATATTACATTATTAAAAAAAAAACAGGGTCACTGACGAAGGTTTAATACCAGAAACTGCGCAGTCTGATTCAGAAAAATTGAAAATTTACAATGTAGTTATGATTTTTAGAAAATACACTCATTCTTCTCTACCACGCCTTTCACGTAAAATTTTTCTATTTCTAAAAATTTTCTTATATGTCTTTATCGATGCCAGAAAATCACTTTTATTACGTCGGTCTTCATTATATTATAGTGCTTTTAAAAAAAAAAATACAAAAATTGTTTCTTTTAAATAATATGGAAACCCAGGAATTAACAAATTTGAAATTTTTTAAACCGCATTTGTAGCAAAGACTTTGAACTTTCACATTGTTTTTATTCCGTCATTATATCACCTTCCTAACAGAAGTTATTAACTTGTATTTAAAGACACGTTGGGAAAAAATTCGTTAAAAAGACTAGGAAAAAGTTTTATAATCACAATTTCTGTTTTAGAAAATGTCCTTAGAATCTAGGAAATTTTCTGTAGGAAACGTTGCCGAAATCTAAGCAATTTTCTATAGAAAAAAATCTGCAAAATTCATCTCAAAACTGGGGGATCCAATAATATTAATACATATTAAGATCCTAATAGGTTTCGAAATATACCATGGGATTTTTTTAGATCCAATTAGATCTAATTAGATCCAAAAGTATTTCAATGTGTTTTATCCTCGAAATCTAAGGAATTTTAAGATAATAATTAAGTATAAAATGTCGTTTCCGGGAAATAATTCTAATAAGCTTAGAATTTTTCTACATATTAATGGCAATAGAATCTAAAAATGTTTTTACAGAAAACGTCTCCAGAATGTTTAAAAGTTCTCAGAATCGAAAACTTTTACTCGGAAATTTTTCTTTAAGAAAATGTTTGAAGGAAGAATCTCGCGATTATAAAAATTCTTTACAATTTAGTAAATATTATAATAATAAGAATTTTCTTATACGATGAAGTGTTTAAAGTATAAAATTTAGTTTAAAGGGAACAAATCTCAAAAATGTTCTACTGAAAAATAAACTTAGAAGCTGTAATTATTTCTATAGGCAAACTTTCCCAGAACCTAAAATTTTTTATAAAAATTATAATATTATAGAAATAATTGTAATAAAAAAAGTACTCAAGACTCTAATAATTTTTCTATACGAAATATTCCACTTAATCTGAGGTTTTTAACCCTTCATTAGGAAAACATTTTTTAAATATTGTAAGTTTATTACAAAATAATAATTAAAATCTTAAGAATGTTTAACGGGGAAATTTTTTCAAATAAAGGATTTTTCTATACAAAAATACCTTGAGGATTTTTAGAAAAAATACGTTCTATTTGGAAAAAGTAATTTTGGTTCCTTTTCAACCAGGATTGGCATTTAATACCTTGCCATATTAACCTCAGTTACATCAAGACCGAAATGAAAATTTTAAAAAGCGATTTCGTTAAAGACATGTTTCTTCTTGTATAACAGGTATTATTTCGATATAAAACCAGTTTGATTTTGAAATATCTTAAACTAAAATTAAAATAACGCTTAATACTGAAACTTTTATTTATATCGGTATTTTGTAGGTTTAACAAAATTGAATGGGTAAAATTTTAAATTAAACCCTATGATATTAATGAAAATGCAGTGTTTTCCACATAAAAAATGTTCAATTAAATTAATTTCACTTACCATCAAAATTAACATTGCAACTATTCATATAATAATTGGAACCACCATAAACCATCCAAGCACACATAACCAATAACATCCATAGAAAACCCATAAAATATGTATGATTCTTTAAACCGATACAATTGCCAACCCAAGGACAATGATGATCAAAACGTGCCACACAACGATCACAAACACTGCAATGTTTTGAACGTATAGGACGTCTAACCAAGCAACCCGAACAAAAAGAGGAAGGTTCAAAGCCAATGCCACCACGTTCAGATAATTCAACAATGGTCTGGAAATTGTAAAAATATTAATAAAGTAAAGATAAATTTAAATATTTTCACATAAAGCACAAACTTACCTTAAATCTTTGCTCCTGTGTTGGTTGTATTATACCCGGATCACCCTTCCAAGACTTTAGAAAACACACCCATAATCCAGCGGAACATATAACAAACAAAACTGTTGTACCAAATGATACAACATCAATAATGTAGAGAAACCAGGTTATATAAAACCAGGCTTTGGTAGCACAATACACACTTAGGGGCAATAAAGCCATTAAATGATCATCAAATAGTGCTTTCCCTAATGTATGAAATACAGCATAAAGACAACCCATTAAAAAGAATTTTATAATATATAAAGTATTTAGAGTGAATATAACACCAGCCAAATAGAAGGCAGTGAAGGGACATGCCACCATTGACCACCAACGCAAGCGTTTATCATGTTTTATTCGATTCATTAGGGACCTTCTTTGTTGCGACGATAATGAGGCATCCTTAATACGTTCCATTACTTTAACACTTATCCATACGGCACCAGATTGTGCCTCTAACATTGTAAGTGGTGTTTCGCCACGTAAATTTGGTACATCTAAGGAAGCTTTTGATTTTAAAACTAAAGTATTAATCGCTGTAGAATTACGTGCCAATATAGCCCAATGTAGAGCGGTATTGCCATGTGTATAATCAACCATAGCGGGATTAGCTCCTAAGGTGAGAAGTAAACGTACTGGATCTAAAGCACAAACCTAAAGGAAACAAAGTTGGTTGTAATATGTTTTTAAAGATATTTTCTATAGAACAATTCTTATAATTAAAAAGTTTACTTTTATAGAAAAACTCAAAAAATCAATTATAGTTTTCTTGTTCAACACTTTTGTGATATATACACTTTATCCGTGACTTTCTGTTATGATATACCAATTGAACTATAAAACAATTGTATCCTTAATGTTCTAATAATGAAACAAATCTAAATAAGAGCTCAATTATTTAATAAAGTTAAATCTAAATAATATTTAGATTCTTTTCATATTCTTAAACATTTTTTTATAGACATATTCTCATGATTCTGAGAATTTTGACAAAAGTTCAAATTTTTTTATAGTTCACAAAAAAAAAAAAGAATTCTTAGATTTTGAGACTTTTTTTCTAAATAAAAATTCTCAGATTTTAAAACATATCTCGCAGATTTTGAGCCATTTTTTTTTACACAAAAATGTTTAGATTCTGAGCTATTTTTCTATAATAATTCTTAGATTTAGATATATAGATATTTTCCGATTCTAAAAATGTTTCCTATAGATAAATTCTCAGATCCTAAAAGATGTTGTAAAGAAAAATTCTAACATATTTTTTCGACAGAAAAATTCTTAAGTTTTTCTTAATTTTGTATAGAAAAATTCTAAGACATTATTTCTACATAAAAGTTCTCCGATTCTAAAGTTCTATGATTGTAATTCTATAGAAAATTTTCACATTCTCAAATTTTTTCCTACACAAAAATTATCCAATCCCGACTAATTTTTATACAGAAAAAGATAATTGATAATTCCTGAAATACAATTGATAATTTCTGAAATACAATTGATCATTTCTAAAATACAATTAATAATATCTGAAATACAATTAATGATATCTGAAATACAATTGATAATTTCTGAAAACAATTGACAATTTCTGAAATAAATAATAATTTAATAATTTCTGAAATACAAATGATGATTTCTGAAAAAAAAAAAATTGATAATTTCCTAAATACAATTGATAAAACTGAAATACAATTGATATTTTCTGAAATATAATTGATAATTAAATTAAATCTAATATACAATTGACAATTTCTGAAATAAAATTTATATTTCTGGAATACAATTGATAAATCTGAAATACGATGACTGATAAGCAGTGGTCTTTACGGGAAAAATTAATTCTGATAAGTTGATTCAAGATGTGCTTACTGCTTTTCTTGGTTAGCTCTTAAAAAGATATTTTGGTTTAAAAATTTTGGTTTCAAGGACCCCTAAAAACAAAATTTTTAATATCTTTTTGATCGCTTACTTTTTTACTCAGGTTATTCGAATCAGATTTGTGTTCAAAATTAATAAAATCGATCCAGAGGCTTAAAGGTTGTAAGTGAAAATGTGAGGACACCTGCAAATTTAGATAGATTATAGAGGTGTTGTTTTAAACCACAACTTTTAAAACGCTGCACTAATTGTAATTAATTTTAACACAAAGCTACTCGGAAAAGTAACAAACAATTAGAATGCAAATTATAGGTAAAAATATGAAAATTCGTTTTTGTCTTGGACCTGTGACCCCGAAAAACTCAATTTTTAATTTTTTCGACCATTTACTTTTACGCAGATTATTTGTTATTCTTTGAAAAAGGTTTGCATTGAAAATTAGTAAAATCCATCCAGCAGATTTAAGGTTGTAATTGAAAATGTGTTTTTTCGGCCTGTGTAATTAGAATAAAAATTATAGGTAAAAAATCTGAAAATCGGGTTTTTTGGGGAACCTGTGAACTATAAATTTTAAATTCAAATATCTTTTTTGCAAGAAGTAACCCAGAAAAACGGCAAGCAAAACAGGATTCAGCATAACCGAATTAGATGTACCCGCCGGTTGCCACTCTTGTTTGATTTTTCAAAAAGCACAGTGTTAGCTGGTAACTTACCTTCCATGCAGCCCACATTAATGCAGTCATACCACCTCGATCCTGTAAATCTGGATCAACTCCCTTAGCTATGAAATAAGCCACCAAAGCTGTATGAGCAAATTGAGCAGCAATATGTATACAGGAACAACCCTCGGCATCTCGAACACGTGGATCAGCTCCGGCAGCCATTAACAAAACCACAGCACCCAAATGACCTTGCCTTGTGGCCCAATGCAGAGGTGTAGCGTTTAGTTCACCACCCAAGGCATCAACTACAGCACCTTTTTCCAAAAAATATTTTATGATATCACGGCGATTATTTATAGCAGCCCAGTGTAGTAAAGTCACCGTCTCACTATCCGGTTGATTAACATCCCAGCCAGATTCTACCAATTCTTTAACCCGGGCAGTAGCGCCATATTGAGTGGCTTTGACAATGTCAAATCCACTGTAATCAGGTTCTATAGGAGCACTTGGTGGCTGTTGAGCCAATAAGGCCCCTACCCGTTCGGCCTCACGTTCAGCCTCTGTGTTGGGGGCACAAGACCCGGTGGTAGCTGCATTACATGCACTTTGATACATATTCTGTGGTTTGTTAAACATTTGGCTGATTTTTTTGTGTTGTACAATTTAACTTTTTTCGTTTTCCTTTGATTATGCAAATAGTTTCTTTTCACAAAAACTCATTAAGAGGATATTTTATGGTGCAAGTGGTGATTCACCCACCTCCTCTTTTTTTCGTTTTGATATTCTTTTTTTATTACGTACCCTTGCAAGGATTTTGTTTTTTGCTACGTTTTTTCAACTTTAAAACATGTTGAAATTATGTAATTTTTGGTTTTAGCGTTTAGTTACACTTTTATCTTATATCATGATTGTTTTGCATTCATCGAATTTATATTTTTTGTCGATTTTTCACAAATAATAAATTTTTTATTGCCTGAAGAAAATTTTTTCCTCCTCCAATGCAGTAAATTTTTCACGAATTTGACAGTTGTGAAATCCAGTGTCGCACACTTGGTGCTTTTCCCGATAATCTACTAGACGTGCAAGACAGTTCATTTTGTTGTAAAAAACTAGTATGAGAAGTAGTTAGTATTTAGTTCAATAGCTCTTTGACGTCTACACACAACAAAAATCTATGACAACGTTTATCAAAAACGGGTATAATATTACCATTTCAACTAATAACTATTTTTTTATCAAAGTTTGTCAATCAACTTAGGAAAATGGGTATTCATGATAGGTTCGTATATGCTGTATAAGTTACACAATGCTTATTTGCAGATACGTACCTTTTTATTTGTTGATGCATTTTGAATATTATTCGTTTGTAAAGGGTGTTTTTTATAGAGGTATAGAACTTTGAAATGGAATAAAACAAAGATGAAACTGACATGAAATTTAATAATAATAATCTTCTGGGATTATAATTTAAATATGACTTCTGGCATATGACCGCCACGGCTGGCTTGGACGTAGTCTAATCTGGAGGTCCAACTTTCGATGACTTTTTCCAACATTTGTGTCCGTATATTGGCAATAAAGCGGCGAATGTTGTCCTCCAAGTGGTCAATAATTTTGGGCTTATCGGCGTAGACTAGCAACTTCACATATCCCCACAGAAAATAGTCCAGCGGCGTTAAATCGCACGATCTTGGAGGCAAATTCACGGGTCCGAAACGTGAAACTATGCGGTTACCAAACGTTTCCTTCAATAAATCAAGTGTGGCACGAGCTGTGTGACATGTTGCGCCGTCTTGTTGAAACCACATCTCCACATTATCGTTGTTCAATTGATGAACGAACAAGTCAGTAATCATGGCTATATAGCGGTCACCTTTGACTGTAACGTTCTGACCAGCATCGGCATCATTTTTAAAGTACGGACCAATGATTCCACCAGCCCATAAAGTACACCAAACAGTTAGTCTTTCTGGATGTAACGGTGTCTCAACATACACTTGAGGATTATCATCACTCCAAATACGGTAGTTTTGTTTATTGACGTATCCATTTAACTGTACGTATTTCGAACAGAACCATGATTTGCAAAATAAATTTGCACAATTTGGAAGCGTTGTTCAGGCGTCTGTCTATTCATGTTGAAATGCCAAACCAAATTAAACATTTAAATTTATTTTCATCGGGATAAACATTAATTGCATTTATGTAATTAAATGTGCTAAAGTCCCAAAACTTATTTAACAAATTGTGAAAAGCAATCTGATGTAGGCGTGTCCCTATCCGGATTTCATTCCTGCCCAAGGAAATCTTCAGGGGACTTTGTTATTAGAATTTCTAGAGATATTTGTTATGTTAAATCACAAACTCAATGAGAATTTCTTGTCCTCGTCTATGAGCGAGATTCAAAATTTAAAATATCAAAGAAAAAACAAAAACAACAACAAAAAATTGTCACAATTGGCTTTGTCATCTTCCAAATATAAATCACTAGACAGCTGACAAAATGGCCAACAGTTAAAAAGTGTTGCCAAAAAAAAATAAAAATTTCTGAAGAAAATATTCATTTATACAAGGTTGGTAATGCATTTGTGACACTCAATCAATGACTTTCGGGACTCCTAGGTCCCAGTGGCATATAATATTGGCAACGCTAAAAGGTGGTGATGACAGATCATAGTCGGTTGAGTACGGGGCTCTTCAATAAAACAGCCACAAGTCACTGGAGCAAAAAAAAGTAAATATGAAATAATAAAATTCAATAACTCTCCAAGGGTAAGTAAACCAAAAATATTCTTATTGCTTAATGTTTCTTTCTAATCCTTATGGTCTTTTTTCCCTGTCCGGTTTCTCTGGCAAGGTTTTCTTTGTCCGGCAGCTACGATGGCACTTGCTGCCTGACCTGCTCACCCTCCTCCATTGCAATTTGTGGTCCAACTAGTTAGAAAACACATAAGGCTGCCCCTCAAACCCTATTCTGGCAGTTTTAAGGTTGCATTCCAATACAATCATTTGCTTACATTCCTCTTCTTCTTTTCGCTTAATTTGAAGTGACTTGTTGATCTTTCTTCTTTTCTTCCAAAGTAGGGCACTTTTTGCACCATTTTTTGTTTCATATCCGATTTTCATAAAATTAACATGTTTGTAATTTGCTAGTAAAGACTTAAAAATGCATGCTTACGTTTGAGGGTTACGCCTTAAAGTTCCCGAGATATTCCTATTTATAAATGTTAAATTCCAAATTTGGTCCGCAACAGGTCCAATTTGATTTAATTTTTGTTTATTTAACCAAATAATTTTTCGATAAAAAAAATTAATGCAATATCTTGTTCCACTCATAAACTACTTTAGTTTTAAATGTGAATAAAAAAAAAATCAAATTTTTGCGACTTTTGTAGATACTCCAACATATACATACATAATTTATTTCAATTCCTGCTTTAAATGTAGACATGGCAACAACAAATTTCAAAAAATTTTAAAAATGTGGTAATCTACAGGTTATTTCCTTTCCAACGATATGAAACACTATTATGGTACGTTTATAACTCCTTAACAAGAAATCATCAAAAGTTACCTCTTAGTTATACATTTCATATCATAAATAACTATTAGAAATATAGAATAAAATGGGTTAATTCTAAAGCCACATTCACACTTGCCAGCAAAACACGTGTTTTGCCAAAGCACTTTTTAAGCCCTTTATTCTATTTCAACAGTTTTTTTTTGCAAAATATTACCAGAGTGTATGTTATATTGGAAGTTTCTACAATATATTGAAAAAAATCAAAAAGGTTTTGATTCTTATTGCGAAATGAGGAAAATATTTTAAAGTGTGCTGGCTACATTGTGGAATTTTTATATCCCTTTACAACAGAACAAAAGAGTTGTGCCATATTTTGTGCAAAAGTATTGTACATATTATTGCACTGTGTAGGGGAAAATGACAATAATACTGGCAATAATATTTGCAACAACATTGCAAAGAGTATGGGTACCTTAAGGTAAGCAAAAATAGGCCGGGCTAGTGGCGAAATTAAGCATTTCATACAAAAAGTAATGGAACATTTATTTTTTGCTTTTAGTTTTAGAGAGCGTTCACAAACAAAGCTAAAGCTAATGGTGAAACTATTTGCCCATACATTTTGTATAGCCTATATAACAGCTGCTTTTTTAATAGATTTATCAGCGTTTTTCTATCAGAAACTTTAAATATTTTGACATTCCGTTTTGTTTTTAAAACAATTTATAGAAAAACCCTGGTAAAGTTACTGCAAAAAAGCATATTTGATACAGGCCTATGAAATACCTAATTTCGTCATTTTAGTATTTCATACAAAATATATAGGAAAATATGTTTTTTTTAGCATTGACTGTAAATACTCTCTAACTGTGAACACTCTCTATTTTCTACCCAATTGTGTGAATAGTTCACTGGAACTAGTTCGTTCACTAACTATACAACTCTACAATTTTTAACCGCGCAAAGTCGGTGTTTTCATGTGTGCAGAAGGTTTTGTAAATTAATAAAAATCTTACGAAAAACATTTTTAGAAATATTTTAATAACAAAAGAATGTTTTATAATTAAAAAAAAACAAAACGGCAAGTGATAAGAATAGACAACTAAAATGAGTAACTTTGGTAATAAACGTAAATTTGGCAACAATACAAATACAGCGCCCGCTGGGACAAATGGAGCAGCAAATGTACAAACTAAAAAAGCAAGGTAGGTTAAGCAATAATTATGATGAAATATTTTATAGTAAGATAAATGTGTGTGTTTTTGAAGAAACTATGATGAGGACGACGATGATATGGGAGCGGCCTTTGAGGTTGATTTCAATAATGATGATATGGATATGACCCAGTTAATGGGTGAGGGACCGGAAAATCAACAAACCTCAGTTAAATGGTCACGAGTAGATCCACCCGCATTAGATTGCGAAACAGATGCCTTAATATTTCAACAAATCGATATAGAAAACTATATTGGTACACCTTTACCCGGTATGCCAGGAGCACGTTTGGGTGCAGTGCCCGTTATACGCATGTATGGTATAACACAAGAGGGAAATTCTGTATGTTGCCATGTTCATGGATTTTGTCCCTATTTCTATTTGGCCGCTCCTAAGGGATTTGAAAAAACAAATTGTCACGATTTACGTTTGGCTTTGGATAAAAAAGTTTTAGCCGATATGCGCAGTAATAAGGATAATGTCCAAGAGGCAGTTTTGCAAGTAGAACTAATAGAACGTTTAAATATTTATGGTTATCAAGGTGATACCAAACAACGTTATATTAAGATTACCCTGTCGTTGCCCAAATTTGTAGCAGCTGCTACTAGATTGCTGAAAAAGGAAGTAATATCTTCCGAGTTTGATTTTCAAGATTGTCGAGCCTTTGAGAGTAATATAGACTTTGATATACGCTTTATGGTGGATTGTGATGTAGTGGGTTGTAATTGGATTGAATTGCCGGCAGGCTCCTGGAGATTGAGAGGGCGCAATTCTAAACCTTTGCCAGAAAGTCGTTGCCAGTTGGAAGTAGATGTGGCCTATGATAAATTTATATCCCATGAACCGGAGGGTGAATGGTCTAAGGTGGCTCCTTTTCGAATTTTATCTTTTGACATTGAATGCGCTGGTCGCAAGGGTATATTCCCCGAACCTAAAATGGATCCTGTTATACAAATAGCTAATATGGTTATAAGACAAGGAGATCCTGAGCCTTTTATTAGAAATGTCTTTTGTTTAAAAACTTGTGCTCCCATAGTGGGTAGTCAAGTTTTATGTTTTGATACCGAAAAAGAATTACTCGATAAATGGTCTAGTTTTGTGCGTGAAGTTGATCCTGATATTTTGACGGGTTATAATATAAATAACTTTGATGTACCCTATCTACTAAATCGAGCAGCCCATTTAAAGGTCAAGAATTTTGAATATTTGGGTAGAATTAAAAATATACGTTCTGTAATCAAAGAACAGGTCTTACAATCGAAACAAATGGGCAGACGTGAAAATAAATATGTCAACTTTGAAGGTAGAGTTCCATTTGATTTGTTATTTGTGTTGTTGCGAGATTATAAACTACGTTCTTATACTCTGAATGCTGTAAGTTATCAATTTCTTCAGGAGCAAAAGGATGATGTTCATCATAGTATTATAACAGATTTACAAAATGGCGATGAACAGACTAGACGTCGTCTGGCCATGTATTGTCTTAAGGATGCTTACTTGCCATTACGATTATTGGATAAATTAATGTCCATAGTAAACTATATGGAAATGGCCAGAGTAACAGGAGTAGCCTTGGAATCTTTGCTAACTAGAGGCCAACAGATTAAGGTATTGTCGCAGCTGTTGCGCAAAGCTAAAACTAAAGGTTTTATAATGCCTGCCTATCATTCTCAAGGCTCGGACGAACAATATGAGGGTGCCACCGTTATAGAACCTAAAAGAGGTTATTATGCTGATCCTATTTCGACATTGGATTTTGCCTCTCTATATCCTAGTATAATGATGGCTCATAATTTATGTTATACTACTCTTTTGCAGCCGGGCACAAAGGATAAATTAGGTCTTAAAGATGATGACTTTGAAAGAACACCCTCTAACAACACTTTCGTTAAGGCCGAGATAAGAAGAGGTCTTTTACCAGAAATTTTGGAGGCTTTATTGGCTGCCCGTAAAAAAGCCAAAAATGATTTAAAAGTAGAAACTGATCCCTTTAAACGTAAAGTATTAGATGGTAGACAACTGGCCTTAAAAATATCGGCCAATTCGGTATATGGTTTTACCGGTGCTCAAGTAGGTAAATTACCTTGTTTGGAAATCTCGGGCTCGGTTACATCATATGGTCGTACCATGATTGAGCTTACAAAAAATGAAGTGGAATCTCATTATACCAGAGCTAATGGCTATGAAAATGATGCTGTAGTTATCTATGGTGATACCGATTCAGTAATGGTTAATTTTGGTGTTAAATCTTTGGAAAAAAGTATGGAATTGGGTAAGGAGGCTGCCGAGTTGGTATCGGCTAAATTTGTTAGACCCATAAAATTAGAATTCGAAAAAGTTTATTATCCGTATTTACTAATCAATAAAAAAAGATATGCTGGCCTTTATTGGACTCGCGTGGAGGCTTATGATAAAATGGATTGCAAGGGTATAGAAACTGTGAGAAGAGATAATTCTCCCTTGGTGGCCAATCTTATGAATACCTGTTTGCAAAAGTTATTAATCGAAAGAAATCCAGATGGAGCCGTGGAATATGCTAAGCAGGTTATAGCTGATTTGCTATGCAATCGTATTGATATATCCCAGTTGGTAATAACCAAAGAATTGGCTAAGACCGATTATACTGCAAAACAGGCTCATGTGGAATTGGCGGCAAAAATGAAAAAAAGAGATCCGGGCACTGCTCCCAAATTGGGTGATCGTGTTCCTTATGTTATATGTGCAGCAGCTAAAAATACTCCTGCCTATGCCAAAGCTGAAGATCCTTTGTATGTATTGGAAAATTGTGTACCCATTGATGCAAATTACTATCTGGAACAACAATTATCTAAGCCGTTGCTAAGAATATTTGAACCCATACTAGGTGATAAAGCCGAATCGATATTGTTAAGTAAGTTTTTCCAAAAAACAAAATAAAAAAACTGCACTTTATCCATAAACTTTTTCTTACAGAGGGTGAGCATACCCGTACTCGCACTGTGGTCACTTCCAAAGTAGGCGGCTTGGCCGGTTTTATGACCAAAAAATCTTCATGTTTAGGTTGCAAAACTCTAATGCCTAAAGGTTATGAAAATGCTCCCTTATGTCCTCACTGTGAACCCAAAATGGGTGATCTTTACATGAAGGAGGTAGTTGCAAAACGTCAAATGGAAGAAAAATTTTCACGTTTATGGACTGAATGTCAAAGATGTCAGGGATCATTGCATGAAGAGGTATTATGTTCCAATCGTGATTGTCCTATATTTTATATGCGGCAAAAGATACGCATGGATTTGGATACACAAGAAAAACGTGTTAGACGTTTTGGTTTGCCGGAGTGGTAAGGTGAAGTAATAAATATAAGACATAAACTAAATTTTTGTTAGGTTTTTACTATTTGAAGTTAAATTATATAATTTTTGTTGTCATTGTGGTAATAAAAGGAATATTTATTTTTCTGTAAAATTTTATAAAGAAAAAAAACAAATAGAGTAACAGATGTACATAATAAGAATGGGTTTGAAAACGTTTTGGATTTCTTACAATTCCCAAAATGAATAAATTTAATATGAAAATGTATGTTTAATATTGGGAAAGTAAAAAGAAATAAAAAGAAAATATAATGTTACATACGGGTTATAAGTTATAACCAGGGACAGGAACTTTACGGACTATAAAGTATGTGTTTAATATTAATAAAAAATCTTAAAATATTCACTAAAAATTAAAAAAATATGACCTTAATTTTTTTTTAATTCAGTTTAATAAAAACAACAAAATAAAACAAAAAAAAATTAATTTTCAATTTAGTCTAATTATTATCGCGACTTTCATGCACTAAAAAATCAAAAATATGCGCTTAAAATATTCAGTAAAAATGCAAAATAAAGGCCTAACACTTTTCAACTTCCATAAACATAATTAAATTACGGTATTTAACAAAGTTTTCAAATGAACACCCCAGAGAACGGTAAACATAACTAGAAATGTGAATTCGGCACCTAACGTTATACACAAATCGTACAATAGCATCAACTATTCGTTTCAACCCAGTAAAGTTAATACCAATAGTACCAGAAAAAAACCTCTAGGTCATGTAGCACCTGTGACATTAAGAGCGCAGGAGCCAATCTTTTTCTTAACACGAAAAGAAATATAATATTAGGGGAATAAAGTACGTAAAGCACCCCAAACTCTGACAGACAATACATCAAAGTGAGATTTAAATGACAGATTACTATCCAGTACCCAAACACTTATATTGATTCACAAATTCAATTACATTCACACTCAAAAAAATGTTTTAAAACAAAACGGATAGTTGGACCAAACATAATAGCTTTCGTCTTAGACGAATTAACAGCTAAAGAGTTAAACGATCAAGGCACAGATTAATCTTACTTTCAAAAACCTGAGTAAACGTACGCTTACAAGAACAAGAAAGAAAGATCTACAAATTTTTGAGTTTACAGCCTCCAGAAGGTACGTAATAAACAATAGCGGCCCTAAAACAGACCAGTAGGGTACACCAGAAGAAAAGAGAGAGCAGACCGGATCTGGCATCATTAACAGCAATAAATTGAGATCTTTCAATAAAATATGACATAATTAATTTACAAGCAGATATTGAAAACTTGAATTTATCTCTAAACTTGAGAATATCCATTTAAATCAGGGATTTTCCGTATAAAATACGGTTGTCATAGTCGAATTTCTGAATTTATCATAAAAAACAATCAGATTGTAATGTAAATATATATATAAAAATTAATTTTTTTTTTTTAAGATAACCAGTTTTTTAAATTTTAGTGGAAAAATATGGTTTTTACCATTTTTTAAATTTTCATATGGCATCCCTGACCTTATAATTTTTTTATGTTTAGTAGTATTTTAATAAAAAAAAAAAATATCCAATGTTTATATTTTGAGTGTAACGGAATACATTTTGGATTATTTTAAACTTTGTGTATTTCATCGTCCGATCGGTCAGACTTTCAAAAATTATGTATGAACTATTTTTCAACAGAAAAATTAATTTTCATCGTTTTTCATCCACATAACAATCAAAAATATAAATGATTAGGCTTTTTTTTTTAAATATTTTTTGAAAAATCTCCCATCAAAAATTTATATTTTTTAAATAATTATTTGGCAATTCTGGATAACAATTTTCCACAACTTTGTATGGAGTCAAAAAATTCGACAACAAATTTCGATTTCCAGTTTGGGGCAAGAAATTTCATGCAAATACATGTTTTTTCTCCATAATCTAAAACTGACAGACTAAATATTTATACGAATAATCAAATTTAGAACAAAATGGAATCATTTTGTAGTTGCATATTTTGACAAAAAAGCATATTTTGTGCTTTTTAATGCAAATTTGTGAATATTTTTCATATATTTTAAATATATTTTTTTAATTTGTTAAAATTTGGATAAATTTTTATAATTTGATTTGAGCAAAAAAATAAAAAAAAATCGGAAGATTCTGTTCCTATTGAAAAAAATTATGCCAAATTAAATTTATTTTCTATATTTTTTTAATGGACTTTTCTAAATTTTAAATGGAAAATCACAATTTTATTTGGAACTTACTGAATTTAAAATAAGAAATCTAAATTTTCTCAATTTTAAATTGAATATCTTAATTTCGTATAGAATTTCCCCAAATTCATTAGGAAAGTTCTCATTTTCAATTAGAATTAGTGTAGAAAAAATATTAATTAACATTTTCTACATAAAAAAATATTTCTAAATAATAAAATTGTAAAAAAACAAAAAAAAAAAAAATATTCCAAGAAATCTAAAGATCTCTTTAAAATTTCTTTCTCTTCTCAAATCCATTCTATATTTATAGAAATAATATTTTAGTACATACTCTATATTAAATTTATTGTATTGTATTTTTACTAAATTTAAACATACAAAAGAAAAAAACCATTAAATACTTTTTTTAAGATTATGAAATACCCTAAAATCTTGTTTTGGGGGGTTAGGAAAAAACAAAAATTAGAGTTTTCTTCATGTATCTGTTTCGTTATAGCAGAAAGGACACAAGCCATTTGTTTTTTGTTTTATATTTATATTATAAACTTGTTTATGTTGTTTTTTAATTGCATATTTATAATTACTTAAAATTACAAACAAAAATGGTTGTATCAGGAGGAGTTTGAGGAATTTAAGGGAAAGTATAGAAAAAAGAGAAATTAAATTAAACAATAGATGTTTCTTGGACATAATAAAATTATAAAGGGATTCATTGCTGGGAAGTAAAAGATGGGTTTAATTGATAAATAAGACTATTTACGACTTTGTAAAGTATTGGATAGCCAATCCATAGCCTGATCAAGACCTTCACCCTTGGTCGCTGATGTTTTAAAAATTTGAAAAGTACGATTTTTTAAATTCTCCAAACCCAATGCATGATGAACTTCGGCAACAGTCATACAACCTTCCATATCTTGTTTATTGGCTAACACTACCAAAACGGCACCGGCAAGTTCTTCTTCCTGTAAGTAATAAAATTTGTGAGTATAAAAAAAAAATTATATAAAAAAGAATTTCAATTAAAAATCTTACTCTTAACATATATAAAAGCTCATCTTTGGAAATGCCTATTCTATCACGATCTGCTGAATCCACTACATATATAATAGCGTCTGTATTGCTATAATAACAACGCCAATAGGGTCTAAAAAGAAAAAAATATATATTTTTTAATTTTATGAGTTAAAACAAATTTGTTTATACCCTCCACAGTGTACAGTATTGGGCAAAACCTAAGAAACACTGCTTGATTTTAGTTTCTGAGTTAAATTATTTTTAAATGAACATATTTCAATTCAATGTTTTAATGCAGTTTTATTAATTACTTTGTCATACAAAATTAAAAAACAAAAAATTGGTAATTATCTCTCACCTAACGGTTCTTATAGTACAACAACAAAAAATACTTAAAAATTCACTGGGCAAAACCTAAGAAACTTTTAATATTTGGTGTAATAAACCTTATTTTTTTATTACTGCGGCGCACCGACGCGGCATAGATTTTATTAAATTATCAGTTATTTTTGGATCTATGCATTTCCATTCATCCTCCAGACACGAAAACAAATCGTCGTTGTTGGAAAATCGTTTTGATCCAACGTTCCCCTTCAATGTTGAAAATAAATTTTCAATTGGGTTCAAATCGGGCGATTGGGCCGGCCAATCAAGCACTTGAATCCCTTTCGATTGTATACATTCCTTGACCTAATTCGATGAGTGTTTCGGATCGTTATCATGTTGAAACACCAATCGAAGTGGCATGTTCCGCTCGGCATATGGCAACATCTTAGATTCTAAAATGTCCCTATACACAAATCTGTCCATTTTGGTAGAAATTCTATGGAACGGCCCTAGACCATGGCCTAAAAAACACGCTGGTTTGAAATGTTATACAGCTTCCAAAAAACCTCTTCTTACAAAACGTCACGCAAAACAGCGGTATGTATTTTTAAGCTATACAAGTCAACCATTAATGCACACATTTTTTTGTTAGACTCGGACTAAAATGAAAATGATTAAAGTTCGAGGCCATACTCTATATTTCTTTATTAGGATATTGTTCCTTTCAGGAATGTGTTGATAGATCTATTTCGGGCATTTTCTAGGTTCTCATCATCAGAATACAATATCATTTGGAAATTATTCAATTTCATTTGATTTGGAACAAAGCCTTAAAACCTAAAATTATTATCTCTCAGTTTCATTAAAACATAGTGTAGTGGAATAAATACTTAAAACCTAAGTCATTCTACAAATACAGAGGCAATAATTTAATTAATTCTTCAAAAGTCACAATTGTTAAATTTTCTATAGAAAAAATGTTTGTTTAGTATATTTAAAGGGAAAAGTACGATTCTAGTAAATTCCCAATAAAAAGTTGTCTCTTTAATCTTAATTATACAAAAATTAAACCAAGGAAAAGTTAAAAGATTTACAATCTTAATACTCTCAACTTACCTTATACTTGTTTGTCCTCCCAAATCCCATACTTGAAATTTTAAATTTTTATATGTCACTTGTTCCACATTGAATCCAATGGTGGGTATAGTTGTTACCACTTCACCAACTTGTAGTCTATACAATATTGTTGTCTTGCCTGCACCATCAAGTCCCAAAATCAATATACGCATTTCTCGTGATCCCAATAAACCACGAAAATAACTTAATACTCCTCCTGGAAAATGAAATAAGAAAACAATATTTTTATCCTGTTTGGCTAAAATGTTGAATCACTACGTCACTTTTTTTTTTTTTTGGCAGGTTTAATTTTTTTCAGAGAAGTTAATTTTAATTAGCCGAATTTTATGTAAATTGCATTACTAACCCATTTTAGTTTATTGGGCTAAAGTGCAGTTTACGGGGTTTTGGAAATCAAAAAAAAAAAATACATGGTCCTCTCCAGAATGAAAAAAGAAAATTTTTTTCTATCTTCGGTTAAGGGGGCTGACGCCCCTGGGGCCCTCTAGGGCCAAAAAACCGGTATTCGTAGTAACATATAAGTGGGGGGTACTCTAATGAAAGGAAATTTCATCTGGATTTCAAAAATGATTTTTTTTTGGATCCATGATACGAAGCGCCCTCTACAATCGTTTTATGGCGCCTGGCCCCCCTGGGTTAAAAAAACGGAAACGGGTTTTTTGGAAAACTTTGCTTAGCAAGGCACTTCCTACGCATACCGGGGCGAAGCCTCAGCGAAGCCGAGAATTGGACTGATGGGAGTAAAAAAAACCCCTAAGCCCGGCCGAAGGCCGGTTACGCAGAAAAACTTTGCTTAGTAAAGCCACTTCCTACGCATCCCGGGGCGAAGCCTCAGCGAAGCCGAGAATTGGACTGATGGGAGTAAAAAAACCCCTAAGCCCGGCCGTAGGCCGGTTACGCAGAAAAACTTTGCTAAGCAAAGCCACTTCCTACGCATCCCGGGGCGAAGCCTCAGCGAAGCCGAGAATTGGACTGATGGGAGTAAAAAAACCCCTAAGCCCGGAATTGGTGTTATCGGTTCAAAAATAAAAATCATTTTTGAAATCGTGAGACAATTTCTTTTTATTTGAGTACCGTTTTTGTTTAATTTTATTTTTGACTTTTTTTCGTATATTACTATTGGTCGAATAATGGCTCTAATTTGGAATAGGTGTTATGGATCCGAAAAAAAATATCATTTTTGAAATCGTGAGACAATTTCCTTTAATTTGAGTACCCATACGACCCTGTTACTATGGCCCCCTGTTTTTTGCCTCCCACGGGCCTCCCGGGGCCGAGCCCCTCCCAAAAATAATTTCGGTTTTTTTTTTTTTTTTATTCTGGAGGGGGTCATGTATTTTTTTTTTTGATTTCCAAAACCCCGTAAACTGCACTTTTGCCGTTTATTGTTTTTACTTATTTATAGTTTAAATTTGTAAATTTTCTTATTTTATGGTAATTTTATGTGATTTTTTGTTAATTTTTCTTTTAAAAATATGCAAAAAAAAAATTTATCGGCTGGCCAATATATTTCTTTTTTTTTTCTTCGTGTTTTTGGTATTACTTCATCACCCTTAGACGTGGCCAACGATAGAAGAGTTACTTGGCTGGTTCAAATTAGGCAACGCCATCATAAATTAGTTCCAATGCGTTCATAAAATAACTTTACTCTAAAAATCTTACGATTATCTCATAACTTTATTCCTTTTCCTTAATGAAAAACTGTGAAAGTTCTTCATATTTGTGTAGTAGCTGATACGTCGACCGATGTTGATTATACTTTGTAAAGTTGAAAATAATATGGCAATTATATTCAGGTGTGCCACAGATTGAACACAAGCCGTCTCCTGCCGTTCGGAACTTCATCCGTGCAAGAGAAAACTGACTAAATGAGTGACCTGTTATAAGCCTGTTGATCTGTCTTATCTGTCTGCCATTCAAGTTCACTTTGCACTTTTCAAACAATGCTTTATTTACTGAAGATTGATGTAATTTGCCATAATCTGCTCCCTTTCTTCTCACATAAATTCAAAATTTCTTTCCCATTCTGCGTGTATCTTTCTTTTAATTTCATTGAGCGCACCTTTTTTCGACCACTTCATCTCCAGTTCCGTAATATACCTTTTGGCTTTTTTGAAACAGTGAGGTAAATTCGCGTTTCCTTGACCCAGGGGGCTACTAATTTTCTATTTCGGTTTTTTTTTAATGCCAGAGGGGATCATATTTTTTACGTGTATCCGCTAAAGAGCACTTTTGCCATTTCAGTATTCTATTCCAACATATTTTATTATTTTCCACTAGTTTTAGCAAAACACGTGTTTTGCAAATAAGTTGAAATCTACCCCATTAAATTATTCTGAACAATTGTTATTGGCAGCCACGTAAAATGCACCACAAAATGTTGCCACCTACTAAAAAATTTTTAAGTACTAATTTTTGCAACCATGTCGGCCATTGTAAGTTTTTTTCGTGAGTGTCGCGTCGTCGAAAAAGTGTTAATTTTTCTTGCATTTTTGTGAAAATTATAAATTTTCAACAAAAAATACTAAATATTGCACAATAAATTTATTGAAAACATAAAATATAGTAATTGAAAAAGCTAAAGTTAATAAAGTTTTAAAACGAGTTTGTGAATTAGTAACAAAATTATTGATCTGAAATAAAGCCTCTTAGCAAACAGCGGCGTTTTTTTGGTGGTGGTTGTGTGTGTGTTACAAAGTGTATAACAAAAAAAATTTTCACAGAAAACCAATTTTTTACCCAAACGTAGACTTTTAATTGTAAATAATAGGCAAGAAAACGAAAATGACTTCGCCCTCACCGGCGAATAGTCCAATGCCACCGCCCCAGGCACCCAGCCCGATGGGGCCGCCATCACAAAGTCCGGCTCCATCGCCCTCGCCACATAGTCCATATTCACATGCCCCACAGCAAGGACCGGGAGGACCACCAGGTCAGGGAGTACCTTCTGGGCCACCAGGACCACAAAGTCATCAAGGTCCACCACATGGACCGCCGCATATGCAAGGGCCACCGCCAGGTGCGGGACAACATGGTCCACCACCTCCAGGACATCCGGGAGGGCCTTATGGACATCCTATGCAACATGGTCCACCGCATGGGCCACCTCATGGTGGACCACAACATGGTCCAATGCCCACACAACAACATGGAGTAGTAAACCAGCATGGTCCACCACCGCCAGGACAACATGGTCCACCAGGACAACATGGTCCACCAGGACAACATGGCCCACCAGGACAACATGGCCCACCAGGACAACATGGCCCACCAGGACAACATGGCCCACCAGGACAACATGGCCCACCAGGACAACAAGGAGGTCCTCCTACAGGGTCACCTATGGGTCATGGACCTCCTCCGCATGGTGGTCCACCTCATGGCATGAATCAACAACAGCCTGGTGCTCAGGGTGGTCCTCCACCTCATTTAAATGGTCCACCAGGACAAGGGCCTCCAGGTCCTCAAGGACATCATATGCCTTCACATCATCAAGGCATGGGTAAGTTGTTAAAACTTTTTTGGGGGTTTTTTTTTTACAATTTGTCTAAATTTTTGTTTTAGCTCCTCACATGGGAATGCAAATGCCTCCACAAGGACCTAACATGCCACCAATGGGCTTTCAAACTCATGGTATGCCACCCAATGTAAGTACTACTCAAATTTTATTTATTAAACTTTATTTAAAAATTTCTTCAAACAAATCTCAAATTCGAAATCACTTTATTTAAATTCAAAATCTGTTATGGCATCTGCTTCTTCTATCAATTTTTGAACCTCCTTTAGAAGTTCCACCGTTGAAGCACATATCAAATCTGGTTTCATTATATTAAATGATCCTCCTTTAGTATGAGTTATAACACCACCAGCTTCGGTTAATATAACCGCACCAGCGGCTATATCCCAGGGTTGTAAATCTTCAACGTGATAACACTGGAAACTGCCGCTGGCCACATAGCATAGAGTTAATGCAGCACTTCCACAACAGCGAGTACTAAATTTGAAAAAGATTTGTGATATTATATATTTTAATATATTTGGCAATATACAGGTCGTTCCATAGCTATAACGTCAATTTTGTTTTATAATTATTACTTAAACTACTGAACCAATCGCTTAGGTGTCATCACACATTTGATGCAATAAATTATGTAGTTGCTAGCGTATATTTGATTTGGTTTGCACCAAAAAACCTAGATTTTCGGCGATTTTATTCCAAAGTTTTTATTCATAGGAAAATGGTTATAAATTGCACCAAATTGGTGAGACTTGGCTTTTTCGCAACGATCCTTCTTATTACATGAAAGACAAACAATTTTGATTCAAAAAAGTTACTTCACTAAGACAAATATCGCACGTTATGGGTTTTTCGTCCAAATCCGATTTGGTCCTTTGAGCTATAAAGGATTTTATGAAAGAAACTATTACAAAAACCTGATTGAAATGTATATTTAGAACGATGGAGGGACAATAAATTAAGCAAAACTTAATTTTCTGAGTTATCGCAGTGAAGTATGTCCGTCGAACTTCACTTTCATAGGGAAAAATATCACACGTACTGGAAGCTTTTTTGAGTATAACACTACTCAACAATTTTTAACTTTTTGAAGAACCTGTACGTTAAATTCAAATCTTTAAAGTATTTATTTTCTCATTTGTAGTTTTTGAAATATCGCTGTTTTTATATTTACTCGTACATCATACATGCCTTTTGTGGAAATTGGGATACAATTTTTAAGGATTAAACTAAAAAGTAAAATTTTCAACTTCCTTGCAATACCAGAGGGATATCCTGATACAAACACCGACATGATTATACTTGAATTAAAGATAAGTTTTTGTATAATTATATTCTTAAAAAAGTTTAATGATTTTTAGATAATATTTCGGAAAATGTAAGAAAAAATGTGGTGAATGATGTTAATATAAAAACCGCGATATTTCAAAAACTGCAAATGAGAAAAAAAAAAAAAAATTGCCAGTGTTGTGTATGTATGTGTGTTAATATCGATGAATTGTCGATATATATGTAAAAGAATACCGACAGTAATTAGAAAAATGAAAACCAATAAGTTTGGGATTCGTAAACTTCTACAGAAAAGAAAATGTCTTCAGAACGCTGTATTTCATCAGTAGTTCTAAATTTTATAAATCTGAAATCAGATATGAACAGCAATTAAAACTACAATAACAATCCAAATTTTATGAAAATCGTATAAGAATTTAATACAAAACAAAGGTACTTTCGAAAAACAGATAACTAAAATTTTTAACTTTGAGCGCCCATAGCTCAAAAAGAATAACTCGGCTCAATTAAATTTTTTTCACATGATGAATGACTCTTTGCCGTTGATAACAAAATCGATATGAATTTCGAGGGCTCCAAAATGGGGGCACAACTTTCGGTCCTTCTTTTTTTTATGAAATTCATAAAATATCAATTGAAATTCAGAAAACATCAATTGAAATGCAGATAATATCAATTGAAATTCAGAAAATACTTATTGATATTCAGAAACACATCAATCGAAATTTGGAATACATCCATTAATATTTAGAAAATATCAATTCAAATTCAGAAAATGTCAATTGAAATTCAAATATCATTTGAAATTCAGAAAATATTAAACGAATTTGATATAAAATGTTTTCTGAATTTCAAGTGTTCTTTTCTGAATTTCAATAGATATTTTCATAATTTCAATTGAATATCCTGAATTTCAACTAAAAATTCTCTGAATATTTCAATTGATATTTTCTGAATTTCATATAGAAATTCTAAATTTCAATTGATATTTTCTGAATTTCAATTGATATTATCTAAATTACAATTGCTAAAGGTGTACCAAACAATATAATTAAAAAAATACAACTTCTTTGTTGCATCAATCGAAAAATAAAACTTAGGTGAGTTAATCTTCCGAAAACGCCAAAGCGATTCGATTTAGTAGTTTTAGAAATAATTGGAAAACAAAATTGACGTTATAGCTATGAAACACCCTGTGTTTTTAACAAACTTACCCAGTACCATTTGAGGCCAATTTATATAAACGCTTAACATTTTTATCGCGAACTTGTGGTGCATGTATTAAAGAGATTTCATAAGCAACTACAGCTTTCTTAATCTGGAAGAAATTAGTTAAAATTTATGTTATAAAGATTTTCTAAAACTGTTAATAATTGTTCAAAAAGAAATTTTGTTAACATTTTAATTTTCAATTAATTGCATGCTAGATTTGTAAATAGCATCTACATTTTTAAAGAAATTTTTTTAATTAAAGCACCCATTTCCTGCATTTAATAATTTCAAACGAAAAAAAGTTTTATGAGTTGATTGATATTATTTGTTGTTGATTTTTATTTGTTTGTAAATATTTAACATAAAAAAATCACGTTTTTAAATATTTTATTAGTCACTTCATTTCAAGTTTATTTGAATTCATATTCTGTAATGGCATCTGCTTCTTCTATACATTTTTTAACATCCTTTAATAGTTCCTCTGTAGAAGCACATATTAAATCTGGTTTCATTATATTAAATGGTGTTCCTGTAGTATGTGTTATAACACCACCAGCTTCAGTTAGTATAACCGCACCAGCGGCTATATCCCAAGGATGTAAATCTTCGACATGAAAACACTGGTAGCTTCCTCTGGCTACATAACATATTGTCAAAGCAGCACTGCCACAGGCACGGGTGCTAAAGAGCATATTTGAATATTCGTTTAATTTCTCAGGATTCTGTTAGACTTCATTAAACTTACCCGGTACCATTTGAGGCCAATTTGCACAAACGTTTAACATGTTTATCTCTAACTTCTGGTACATGTATCAAAGATATTTCATAACCAATAACTGCAGTTTTAATCTACAAACATAGAGGAAAGTTTTAATGATAAAAATAAAATATTAATTACACTATGTGGAACTCAAAAAAAAAAACTTCAGTTATACAGACTGATTCTAAATAACCAAGACATGCGGATTACGATGGTGAAATTCGTTTTTTCAATGTATGGTTCAGTTTTCATGCAAACTTTGTTAAAAGTTTAGCACATATCTCGGCAGTTTTTTGCATAAAGCATTTCTAACAAGGGTAGTTTCCCGACGGGTTCTCTCCAAACTTGATGAAATTTGGATATGTGATAAAGAAAAAAAATATGGGACACGTATTTTTTAGCGGCCCAATATCAAGTGTAGTTTTTAAAAAGTGGGATTAAAATTACCCCATTTTTCGTTTTTTCGGTTTGTTGAATGGTTTCAGAGAAATTTTAGACAAATAAGGTACAAAATGAAATAGCTTTTGAAGACGCATTAACTGGTATACGAAATATGTCCGAATACCCCAAGTATTTTTGTTATTAAAAAAAATTATATTAAAACTGGCATTTTGTTAAAGAATTATAGTTGTATTAAGCTAAAAAAAAATTGTATATTAATGCCCATCAAATTTTATAGAGAGATTGTCTGAGATTTTTCCGAAATTCGTAATTGTTCGGCTGTTATGCAACTTTTTCCGCCATTTTAAATAAATGGCAACCCTAACCCACTTCATAGGCAATATTGGTATCAAAATGTTTGTTTTCAAGCCAGAAATTTAAATTTATGTTCCTTCGACTGTGCCTACCTTTGTATTTCTGGCCAGGAACGTGGTAAAAAATAGGGGTTAAAAAGGGTAAAAGTCGCACCCTTGACGGCCTGGTCAAACCACGTAGACCTCCTTTTAGACAGCGGCTTAGGAAATTCCTACGTGTTAGGGAAAGGAAAAAAATTCTCCCTTGGCGGTATGTCCAAACCTCTTTACCAAGTAACTTGAAATTTCGAAAGTGTGTTCATAATTCTGCGTAGACATCTGGTTATTTTGGATTTTTGTATATTAATTCGGGGAGGAGCAAAAAGTCCAAAATTCTCCCACTTGAAGGCATGGTCAAACTTTTTTTGCCTAGAAGCCTGAAATCTAATTTATTTGTTCCCTGAAGTGTAGACTAGTTTTTTGATAATGTTCTTTTTAAAAATTTGGGTAGTAACTTGGTGAAAATAGTGTCTAAAAGGGAATGTTTGAGAAGTCATTTGTAGTTAGGGTTGCCCGTTCTTGGAAAATATTGCTCCTGGAGTTGCGTGTTTTTTCACACTCAAATAATGTATTTCGTTTAGAACTTTTAAAACACTTTAACGGCTTGACGGTTAGCTAATAATTTTGTCTGATTTGTATGTTTCGATTTACATTCGATATTCGATATACATATATTAAGAACATGTTACCACTAATTGGGATTTTATTTACTTTTGTTTTTAGCATTTATTACTTACTATTGCCTTAATATTATATTATGGCTGGGGAGCCAATAAGATTTGTGGATCTAAATGGTATTTAATTTTATCATATCTATGTATATGAATTTTTTATTTTTATATTAGAACTTAGGTTATTATTACTGTGTAATATATATATTTTTTTGGTTTAGATGGCTTTATATTACAAAAATTTAAAAATAAATTAAATTAAAAGCTTCACCCTTGGCGGGCTGCCCAGGCATTAAAGTTAGGAACTTTAAATTTTGTATATAGGTTGCTTCTCCCGCGCCTAGAAATCAGAAATCTAATATATTTCTTCCTTAAAGTACAGTCCTTTGGCTATATATTTGAAATCTAAAGAACGTGTTTCTTGGAATGTGATATAACTCATTGATTGGAATGTGATATAACTCATTTTAAAAATTTGTACATTGATTTCCTCCCCCGGAATTTTAAACTTGAAATTAAATTTATTACAAGAGAAAATTCCTTAGAAAAAGAATTAAGTTTTCTTCTAAATAGGGAATGGCCAGCACTGGGTATTATAAGCACTTGCTAACAGTGCTTTCTCAACTTCCAAATGATAACACCGTTCCACGGTGGTGCCAATGCTTTACAAAGCGTTGGGAAAGCACTGGAAAAAATGAAAATCAAGAGCCTACCCAACTCCCAAATAAACAAAATGTAAGTGCTTTCCCAACGCGCAAATGATAACACCGTTTCACGGTGGTGCCAATGCTTTACAAAGCGTTGGGAAGCACCCAGAAAAATAAAAATCCCGTGCTTTCCCAGTGGTGCCAATTATTTACAATGTGTTGAGAAAACACTCAAAAAACAAGATATCTTGTATTTTTTCTTTGATTACACTAAATATTTCGGACATGCTAATTTAAATGGCATACACACTTTTTTTCTTGTGGGCCCATCAATTTTGGTGAAAGGGATTTAATCGTTCGATTTTTTTTATGATTTTTTTACACAATTTATGTATTCGAATATCTGGTATTACGAATCACCTATTTCAAATGTTGGCTAACCGTCCGATTTTGTATCATTACCAGTAATTTTTTAAAAAATTGTTAGAAATTATGTAAAGCATGTACTGGTAAAGTACGTTGACAAAGCGTTCGATTTTAGTGCTTTGCCAATGCTTTTATTTCAAAACCCGTAGAAAATTTTGTAAAAGAAATACTGGATATGCACCTATTTCAAACGTATTTCTTTGCAAGTGCTTCTTTTTGTAAGACCACTGTCTTCTTGTGCTTTGCCAGTGTTTATTTCATTACCACCCATAATTTCTACCTAGGTATCGGTAACGAAGTATGACTTTAATCTAGTTTAATAAAAAAATATGTTTTTTTGAAATTAAATTAAATATAAACTTGATGCCATGGGGGTTATGCTGGGGATACCACCATTGCATATTTCTGTAATGGAGGCTGCCTGCATAGGATCCTCCAGACTTAGAGAATTCGGTGACATGAGGGGAGGTGATCTAAGGGGTCACATGAGGATCGCTAGAATCCTAATTGATGACCCGGTTACAAAGGTTACGGATAGGAGGTCACCGGAGTACATCTTTGATAGGAACTTTAAAGTGATGCTGTTCGACAGGGCCATGTGGACCAACAGATCCTGGGAGCCAGAGCGGGGTTCTCAGATATGGTTCACAGATGGCTCAAAGCATGCGAATGGTGACACTGGTGCGGGTGTCTATGGACCAGGTTTCCAACGGGCCTTACCCATGGGTAGATACCCCTCCATTTTTCAGGCAGAGATTTTTGCTATCTGTGTCTGCGCGGAGGAGTGTCTACGAAGGGGCACTATTAGATCTCGCATCTACATTCTTTCCGACAGTCAGGCGGCATTAAGGGCTTTAATGTCCTATGAGGTGCCATCTGGTCTGGTCATGGAATGCATTCTGGCTCTTAACCGACTTGGCAGGCGCAACTCGCTTACCTTAGGGTGGGTTCCTGGTCACGAGGGGCATGAGGGCAACGAGAGGGCATATTGTCTTGCTAATTGCGGGGCCCGAAGGCCCTTTATTGGCCCTGAACCATTCTGTGGTATACCTTTGGGGTATGTTAGGGAGAAGCTCGGGTCGTGGAGGGAGTCAGAATTCTCTCTCTATTGGGAAAACTCTCTTGGCCAACGACAGGCTAAGAGATTAATTTCTTTTTCCAGTGCAGGATCGAGGAGACTCTTGTCCCTCGGGAGGGGTGACTTGAGAACCCTGGTGTCTTACCTGACTGGACACTGCAATCTCAGATACCACCTGCGCAAAAGGGGTCTTTCGGACACGGATGAGTGTAGGTTTTGCGAACTGGTAGCTGAGACATCAGAGCATGTTCTTTGCGAATGTCCGAGGCTATGTGAAAGGCGTGCCAAGTTTCTTGGCAATCGCTTTGTCTCCCCTTCGGACATTATTAAGATTTTGCCTAATAGGATTATTGGCTTTATAGGTAGCTTGAATCTTTAGGGTAACTTTAGGCAGCACAAAAGACCTAAGTTGGTCGCGGTGCATAGTGCCATATAATCTAATCTAATAACTTGGTTTTATATTTAAATTTGTTTCATTTTGAAAGAATGAAAAATATTAATCAAAAATTATCATATACATTTTTTTTTTGTAAACATTGAAAATGTAGTATGTCAGAAAAGCTATAAAATGGAAATCAGCTATGCGTTTTTTAACGGGCTAGTAATGGTTATATAAATTAGATGTATAAGATAATTCCGAAATCATTATATTGACCTTTTATGCTAGGGTTTAAAAATAAGTAAACAAAAACTAAATCATAGCATATAGTAACGTTTTATTCGGCTAATACCATTTTTTTAAATGTTGCTTCATGCTAATTTTAAAATGGATTCTTACGTCGTTGATGATGCATATTTCCAATTTCGCATTTTTGCAAGAATTACGTTTTTGACGTAAATAACCAAAATATATAGCAAATGATTTTGACAAAATCTTTGCCTTTCCTGATATTTACTAGAAACCTTGGAACCATACATTTTTTTCTGGTTGTTACAATATTTTCTTAATTTTTATAACAGTAGTATACCTTTATTACGAACATGTTGTTTAAAACATTTTACAACACAATAACTTTTATAAATTTAAATAAAAGATAACACGGTTTATGTGGCCTAGTTCTTTGAAATATATAACTAAACATATTTTAAAATTAAGTTAAATGATAGAAAATTTTATCTTTTTAAGAATTTAAGATGTTGCTTTCTTATGAGTATAATAAAATAAAAATACAAACAAATGACAAATTTTCTTTACGCCATGATTTAAAAAAAGTTTAACTATATCCCAGCAAAAATAGACCAAATCAAAAGCTATAAAAGCGCCTGTTTTATTCATAGGGAATGCGTTCAAATTGAGGTTTTTTAACATTGGCTTGTCATAGGCAATAAGGCGTTTATGCTCGTAAACGACTATTTTGCACTTCATAAAAACGAGTGATTTAATTGATCGTTTTATAAATTTATTTTTTAAGTGTTCAAAGAGTTTTGAAAAATAACTTCTTGTGAATGCATTTAAATAAGCGATTTTTATAGCATGCTTTAAAACCACTTTTTAGAGGTTTGTGGTAAAAAAGCATGGCACAACTAAATCGAAAGAAAGCTGAAGTATAGTCCAGCTGTAATTATGTCTTTAAAACCAGACTAGGAAAGTGTTTCGTTCGTTTTTGTTAGGTATTTTCATTGAAAAAAAGCAGTAAGGAATTCAAGTATTTAAAAATTATAAAATATAAAGTACATCTGTAATATATAAACTGTAATGTTCAAGTAGCAAATTAAAAATTAAGAAATTCAAATACTTTATTTTTTATAGATCGTTTAGGGATCATTTAAAGTTTTAAATAAATTACACCGGAGATATTAATAAGGTTTAATTTTTGGTCATCAATTCTCTATATTTCATGCACGCTGATTTCAATTTCGTACTTTATTTTTCGATCTATGGAACAGTTTTTCCACAAAATGCAATTTTCACGTTTTTAAAATGCAAACAACATGACTCCTTTCTGTTGCGATATAAAGACAACTCCTGTATTCCTATTTGAGGTACATATTTGATTCATAAAACTGTAGATTAAACATAAACAAGCTCTTTAGTAGTTTTTCTTATTTTTCGCAGTTTTTACGGTTTAAGCAATTTTTATCGCTAAACTAGCAATTGACCTTAGCAAATGGTCATGCAGTAGAAAGAGCCTATAAGGAAGAGGTGTTTCATAAAAAAAAAACTATTATTTTAATATGGTGCCTCATATGCAAAAGAGCGATTTGTTAAAAATTTTATATGGCAGCATAACTTTCAGAGATGAAGCCAGAGTCCAACTTTTAGTATATGTGAATGTCTTTAAAAAGTATTTATATTTAAAAAAGTTTTTTTTTTAACAAAAACCTTACTTTTGTAACAAATATGTTGTACCTGAACTGAGGTTTCTGCTAGGAAAACTTATGCAAATATAAACATTTTTAGCTAAAAATTTAGAAACATTCTTTTGAAATGTGTTTACATATCATACTAAAAGCTGGACCTTGAAGTCATCCTGAAAAGCTACGGTGCCTTGTACATTTTTAGACAATTCGCGAATCTTTGATAAAATATTTTTTTTCTTACTAATAACATACAACTCCTCTTAAATTACTCCTTCCAATGTTTGATTACCTCGTTGATTGACTACTTTCTTGTTAGTCAACCTTCACTTATTGCTAATAGTAGTCAACTTCAATACCCATTTTTTTGTTCGTATCACAGCTTTATCATACTTTCTATTAAATTCTACTCTCAAACACGTGATGATTGGATCGAATTCAGAGATTATAAACGGATAAATTATGATGAGTTTTTTGAATATCTTAACTGTTTTAATTCTTTACCTATTTACTCTAATAGTGATATTGATTTTCAACTTTTGTCGATAAATGAATTAGTAGATGGACTACATAATTGTGTTCCAGTGTCTAGGATTAGAATTAAATCCAACGATTCTAACTGGATGAATTCTAGGGCTATTTCCGAGTCCAGATCAGCTAGGGATCGAGCATATGGAGCTTACCTTAGGGATAATTCTGAAGCTAACTGGAGAGTTTATTGCAGACTGAGAAACAAAACTAAATCTATCATTAGGAAAGCTCGTAGGGAGTATGGAAGAAATCTTTTTACTGATGTTGATAATACTCAAATGTGGAGAAGGATTCGCGGACTGGGTTGTGTTGGTCGTGAGAATTCTGAATTAGATGGTTCTGATGTAGATAATATAGCTGCTAGATTTTTGAATAATCTGAACACTAATCATTTAGGCGAGATTAATTTTGACAATTTTACTGACGACCCTAATTCATTTTCTTTTAATCCTATAACGGAATATGATCTTGTACTAGCCATCAACTCCATTAAATCCAATGCGACCGGATATGATAAAATTCCCATTAAATTCATAAAATTAATTTTTCCGTATATATCTAGATTGCTTCTTCATTTTGTAAATTGTATATTTACAACATCTAAATTTCCGACTGCATGGAAGTTGGGTCGTGTGGTGCCAATTTTGAAGAGTGGTCATCATGGTATTGATAATTTGAGACCAATTACGATTTTACCTGCAATGTCAAAAATTATTGAGATTATAATGAAAACGCAAATTTTGTCTCATTGCGAAAATTTTTCACTTATTCATCCTAATCAGTATGCATTTAGGAAAAATAGAAATACGACGTCATTGCTTCTCTCTCTTACTGACACTATAAGGAGAAAGCTCGATAATCATGAACATTGTACTATGGTTTCTCTTGATTTAACCAAAGCGTTTGATCGAATCAACCATAATATTCTTATAGCTAAGCTTCAGGAACATTTTAATTTTTCTAGATCTGCATGTAGGTTAGTTTATTCTTATCTGTTGGAACGATCTCAGTTTGTTTCACTATCTGGTTCGAATTCTGCTATAGGTGCAGTTACCTCTGGTGTGCCTCAGGGTTCCGTACTGGGACCCATTTTATTTCTTATTTACTTAAATGATTGTATTTCCCTAATGGACAATAATTTTTGTCAGTCATATGTATTTGCTGATGATATATTGCTATTGTATTCTACCGATTACTGTCAAATTGACCACTTTGAGACTTACATTAATAACCATCTTGGTTCCATATCCAATTGGATGTCTCTCAATTGTCTTGAGATTAATTCTTCTAAAACTAAAGCTTTATCTTTTCATTTGCGGAACCAAAATTGTATTTATCCTAGAATATGTATAAATGAACAGGTGATTGACTATTTAGATTCTCTTAGATGTCTCGGTGTTATTTTGGATTCAACTTTAAATTTTGACAATCACATAAATCATATTTCCAATCAAATTTGTTTTACTTTAAGAAGATTATACTCTTTAAAACCATATACACCTAGACATGTAAGATATCGTTTAGCTCATTCCCTGATTATGTCCCGATTTAACTATGGCCTGGAGGTTTTTTCTGGGTCTTGGTTGTATAACGTTGATATTCTCGGGGGAATTGTTAGAAAAGTCGTTCGTTATGTTTTTAGTGTGAGGGTTCATGAACATGATCGTGTAAGGGAACTTGTTCCCGAATTTTTGAAATGCGATTTCGACAATTATTTACAATTACGTATTTTACTTCATTTCTATAAAATTATAAAATTACAACAACCAGAGCCTCTAGTGAATGAATTTTCATTTATAAATTCAACGCGGAATGTTCAGATCGAAGTTCCTATTAGACATCTTGCAATATTTGATCACTCGTTTTTGGTACGTGTCTATCAAGTTTGGAACCATCTGCCAAGAAATCTTAAACTGTTTTCCTATTCCTTTTTGACATATAAACGTAAACTACTTGATTACTTTAACGGAATTATGCCTTAATTTATCTGGAAAAAACCATTATATATTTTTTTCGTCCTTGCTATAGGTACTAATTTACATTTTTTTTTTTTTTTTTCTCATTGTTTATATGGCTGGGGGGGCCACCTATAACCGAATATTAGATTATTTGTATAAGTATTTAAATTTAAGTTGTATTATCAATGTACATAGTAAGTTAACTAACAATACATAAATAATTGGCCATGAGGGCTTTCTTTGTATTGATATTAATAAATAAATAAATAAAAATAAATAAATAATTATTTAGCGATAGAATCCTCGAAAACCGAAAAAATTAGAAAAAACTCTTAACGCTTTGATTTTAAGCTTTGGGAATCAAATATGTACCATAAATATAAATACTGGTCTTGTCCTTAAACTTCAATAGAAATAAATCATTTGCAAATTTTTGTATATAAAAAACAGCACAAAAACACTCCAAACTTTGAAGTTATTTTGCGGAAAAACTGTACCACAGATCAAAAATAAAGTACGCCATTGATTTAGCATGCCAGAAATATATAGAATTGATGGTCAAAACCTTATTAATTTTCTTTATGTCATGTTATTTTTGTTTTAAACACACCTTTTTAACAAATCTTGCTTCTGATTATTTTTTATTTTATCTGTTTGTTGTCAGATAAAACATCATGTATTTATATGAGATACTTTAAAAAGGATTTTTTGTTTCTTTTTATACATTAAACATAAAAATACAATAATTTAATTTTAAAGAACTTAAAAAATCAATAATGGAATGAACGAGCAAATAAACCTTTCATTAAATGAATGTTTAGCTAAAAAATAATATCTAAACCCGTAAAAAAATTGTGTTAATTGTATCGTGTGAAAAATAAGATAAAATCACTTCATTTTGCTGCGGTTTAGTTTCAAATGAAAAAGAAAATGCAAAAGCAGCATATACTGCTTCTTTCATATGCGCTAAAAAAATACATCCTTGAAGAATTCCTTCCTTTTTATTTTTGCTGTGATAGTACGATTATATTTCTCATATACAGTTTATATCGCATATGTGCGATATTTTACACTTTTAATTAGTACTCCTCGAACATAGTCGATTCAAACTTTTTATAAAATTTTTATTTACATTTTTGTTTTTAACTGAAAACTTAATCTGCTTAGCTTTATGGCAAGCTTGTTTAAAATAAGGAACCCAAATCGATGATTTTAAGATAGTGTCCGACCGAACAGTTCGGCCAAAAAACTATATTTTGTCAATTTTTTGATATCTAGAGGCAATGATGACAAATTTTGGTATTGAAAGCATGTTTGTTGATCGATTTAATTCGATTTTGTGTATAAAATTTAAGAGAAAAGCCGAAGTTTAGCTATAAAGTTAAAAGTTCGGCCGCCAAACTATTTTCAATTTGGCCGAACTTTCTGAGGCCGAACAGTTCATTGCTTAACTACAGACTTTTCTTCAAATTTGACACTCAAAATAGCATCTAATCAGCCCAGTAAACATTTTTCCATCCGCCAAATTTGTCCATAATGCTTTAAAATACCGAATACAGACCAAATGCATTTTCTGGCCGAACTGTTCGGTCGGACACTAGTAAATGATTTTGTCCGAAAGCCAAAACATATAGAAAAGTGAGTTAACTCAGAGTTCATTTATTACTTGTAATTCCAAAACTTTTTAAAATAATTATTTGACCACGATTTAAGAGTCATTAGATTATTTGAAATAAATAGTCAATTTAAGTACAATTTAAGTACCTACATAATTATAAGAAGTTTGTTTTAAACGTATTGAATTTTATCGGTAGCCCACTGTATTTACTTTTCTAACACTCTATTAAACATAAAAATGATTATAAAAATCTTTATCATTTTAAAATAATAATGTCGAAAATAAGATAAGACGTTAAAGTGTGTATTTACATACTTACCGAAGTACAGTTTTTGGAAACCTGTATGCGTTGACCATTTAGATAGGCACCATGGCCCTTCCAAGCAGAATACATTTCATTGGCTATGGGATTGTAAACAATACCCACTACTAATTCTTTATTAACAGCCAAACCCACGGATATACAACAATGTGGTATACGATTTATAAAATTGGTAGTACCATCTATAGGGTCAATAATCCATGTTGGAGCGTCTGTCAATTCAGACAAACGTTTTGTTGCAGCTGATTCTTCCTCACCAATTATTTTCGATTCAGGGAATTCAGCCTGCAATCCAGATATTAAAATATCCTCAATTTGTTTATCGTATATAGTGACCAAATCGTAAAAAGCTGCTTTTGTTTCAAAAGAAGCCTCAGCTTTATCATAACCTTCACGCATTAATGGTCCGCAATTCATGACCAAGTCTAAGGCTACATCGTAATATCTTTTCAATTGTTCTGCAGTGGGAGAGGACATTTTAATTAAAATTCAATTGGTTGTTTTTTTTTTGTATGTTTAATTTTTGTTTGATTATCTTTTATATTTTTATATTTGCTTTTTGGACTGTTTTTTTTGGCGTTACGTGTCCAGAGTATGTTGTTTAGACGAATATTTTGTATAAACTACAAAAAACAAGAGCGTGTTCATACACATTTATAAAAATTAAATGCATTTTGTTGAGAGCAAGAGTGTAAAAGATAACTATACAAAATTAGAGCTACCAAATCAAAAAAAAAATCTTAATCTAAAGCCCAATTTACAAAACAACTAGGAAATGCAAATCCCGCACTTTATCATTTCCCTAGAAAGCGGGACATTTTTGCGAAATTACCGGGATCGGCTCGAAACAAGTGTTATAAGACCTGAAATTTTTTATGTTTTTTTTTCAGAATAGTTTTTCTCAGAATTTTCTACCCAAAAACTGCATTTGGACAATATTTGGTAGATGAAAGTGTTTGGCATTAAATGTCTAATTTAAGGTCGAAGTCTATGGTAAACGGTGAAGTTGACATAATTTTTTCCATTAACAAATTTATTAATTGTTAATTGCTGCATTAAAAATGATAAAACGCGGGATTCCTAAACCAAATTCCCGAGATGGCGGAAACGGAAAAATGCTTAGTTTCCCGGAAATCCCAGGACGGGTTTTCCTTAACTACAACCAAAAGTTATTAGTTTTTGGAATGAATATTTTTTGGTTTTACTGTAAATTGGACATAAGTATGTAATCATGTTTGGTAAACTTTTGTTCCTTCCAGCAATGTTATTACCAGCCGCAGGGATTCGTAACGATTCTCTATACTTTAGAAAAAAGCACTAAAGAAAATTGTTTAGGATTATTGTTGTCGAAACATTAAATTCGCATATTTCTGTCATATTTCTGTCACTAAAAGAAGTAAGACCCCTCAAGACAACTTATTTCAAAATTTTTCTTAATTTCTGTTTAACAAAAGAAAAATAAAGTACCTTCTCAACGCCTAAATAAAAAAATCAAGTACCTTCCCAACGCCTAAATAAACTAAATTAAAGTGTTTTTCCAACGCCCAAATGATACCACATTTACAAAAATGCTTTCCCTACGCCTAAAACTAAAAATAAAAAATAATTTTTCGAATCAATAACGTTAAAATAAATCATATTATAAAATGATCAAAAATTTTCTTAAAACATATATATTTTAAAGCTCTGATTTTAATACACAGGAAAATAACTTAAACACAGTAGGTACTTAAACCAATTTTTACCAAGAATGGATTCCGTTCGAATTTTTTGACAAAACTTAGTAGGAAGATAGATTCGTTTCCCAGTAAGCATTTTCAGTAAATGATCTTTATTGCCTAAATGCGCCCTCTAGGGGAGCTGTAATTAATTGAAATTGAAACTTAGACACTTCGTACGCACTTAAAGGGTGAATGTTTTTTTTTTAAATTCTAATTTTTATGTATTAACAAGTCAAATTTCTATAAAAAATTGAAAAATATTTTGATTATGGTTTTCACACTATTTCTTAAGAAATTTTTTGGATTTTTAGACATTTTTTTTCAAATTGTTATTTGGCAAATTTTATTTCTGAAATTTCTATGTTCTTTTGCTGGTTGAGAGAAAATAGTTAATTTTATTTAAAACAAAATTGGATTAACTTTATGCGTGCTTCCATTTTATTCCATAAATAATTCACTGTGTTGTACTTTATTTTTTATGTATGTTTTCTGAAGTTTAAAGAAAAATGCATTTCATTCACTAAATTGCAGCAAATTAAAAAATATACTACAAATTTAAATTTTATTGACTTTTCAAATTATAGTAAAACTAGTCCTAAAATACGTCCGTACATATTTCAAACGAGGGAAAATTGTTCGATTTTGGCGCTTTACCCGAGCTTCTACAGAATTTGTTTTCTGGAAGCTTTTTCTTATAAAAATGCGTAGTTTTGATTTTTCGACCGAGTATTCGGCCATCGGACAAATTTTGGCCGAACTCAGTGTATTCGACAAAATTGGGTACATTTTAAGAATTGAATTCCTTATAATTTTATTAAAAATAACAAAGTTTAAGCATTCTCATTTTTTTCAAAAGACAACATTAAAATAATTGAACTCATTATTTCATATTTTTGAAAGAAAATTTAAAATTAGTGTTTTTTTTTAGATTTATTCAAGTTTAAATTATTTTGTTTTACTTAAAACAAATTTCGTTGTTAAAATTTAATGAATTTCACGTAGCTTTGGCCACGTCTTCGACCGAACATTGAAAATCTGGCCGAATTAAGACTACGGCTTCTGCTAAAAAAAAGTCAGTTCGGTCGGACACTAATAGTTTTCAAGAATATGATGAATTTTTCTACAAAATCATAGACCTTAACAATTAAAAATTATGTATATAATCAAATTTTCATGGTAAACTATCAACTAATCTACCGAAGATAGAGAATAGCACTACAGAGCAATAAAGGTGCGAAAAAATAATACTGGCAAAACACTTGATTGGGAAGTTCAACCAGCGTTTAAACAAATTTTTGCCTGTAATGGTTGATATATAAACAAAATGGACCGGCAAAGAATTGGAGTATAGCGATATGACAACGTTAGCAAAGAATGTTTTGCTAGTACTACCAAGTCAGAAATTGCCAACGGTTCAAAAATGGATGCACTAGTAGAAAATTGATTTTACTAAAAATATATTTTTTTTTATCTCTACATGTTCAATAAATACTTCTTCTACTCCTATAATGATTCTGCCTTATTTTAAATGAATAATGGCTACATTGGCAATCTCGTTCCAAAAAAATGTTTTAACTTTTTAAAAGCTTTATACAATATTCTCTTAAAACTCAATTCTCTTAATATTATACAAAAAAAAAGCTTTTGTAAAGAACATTGCAAAGTCAACACAGACTTCAATAAAAATAATTTCAAAATATGCATATCATTAGGTATTTCAACTTTTCTTAATAAACTTTTATTATTATAAAATATTTTTTTTTTAAACAAATACCGCAAATAAAAATGTATACTACTTCAATTTCTTATGAACAAAAACAGGTAATAATTAACTTTAATAAGTACCATTAAATATTAAAAAAAAAAATCTTACAAAAATTGTAAATAAAGATAACAATTTATTTAATCATCCTCTTCCCCACCCACTGACTTTACTTGATCTGCTTTACGTATTAACTTTTCAATTTCTGAACGTAATTTCTCTGTACCGGCACAAATCAAATCTGGTTTCATGATATCAAATTCTCCACCATAGGGGTGTGTTACAACACCTCCTGCTTCTCTGATAAGTAAAAATCCAGCGGCACAATCCCATGGATACATGTCTTCAATGTGATAAGCATCTAAATTACCAGCCGCTACCATACACAAAGCATCTACAACACATGAATAGGAAAGTAATCTGTAAAAATAAAGGCATAACGAAATAATTTATATTTTCAAATAAAACACAAAACTCAAACAGTACAAACTGTCACAGTTAAATTATAAAAAATAATGTAAATATCATATTTTATTTGCAATCATAAAAATATCAGACAATAATATATCAAGGTTTTTGGTAGGTTTAAAGCGTTTTGATTAAAGAAATTTTTAAATGGAAGTACCGCTTCTGAAATGTCGTTTATTTTGTTGTGTTATAATAAAGGCCAAAATTCTAAACAAAATTAAGTGGTTCCGGCAATTTTTTGTTAATAAGCTTAGATATTGCAGACAAAATTCGTTGTCGGTTTAACTAAACCGAGATTAACTGACATCCCAAAAACTCGGCCTTAGTGTTAGGAAACTTAAACGCAACTTTTAACCCAATTTTAATCGATTATTTTTGTTTAAAGTTTTGTTAATTTAACTTAATTTATTTTTTACCAAGCATAGATTCCGTACGAATTATCTATTAGAAAATCGGTTTATATTCGAAACGAATATTTAGCGTTAACCCGAGGCGCCCTGCGACCAAAATGATCGATTTTTGAAAAATTTTCTTAATTTGCTTTAATAAAAATATGTCTTGAGACACATCATTTTTTTTATTAATTTTGGCATGCTGAACACAAATATTTTCAAATTTTAGAATTCGGACTAATGGTTTTTGACAAATTGCGATTTGATTTCTACAAAAAATTGCGTTTTTCCTCCGTTCTAAATTTTTTTTTAAAAATTATTCTAATTTTGTTTTATTTCTGCACTAGAAAAGTAGACAAAACGACTTTTGAGCATTAAACGTGAAATTTATAAACTTCACAAATAAATTTAATATATTTTTTGAACATATGAATTTTTAAAAAGTGTCACTGAAATGATTTTGGCATTTTCTTAAGATAAAATGATGAAAAATACAGGAAGTTAATCGATTAATTTTAAAATTTTAATCGATTAACCGGTTAAGAAAAAAGAAGAATAAATGTTTTCCCGATTAATCGATTATAAATAAAAGTCAAATAATTGAATACCCTAGTATTTACTTAATATAAAAATGAATTAAAAAATATAAAAATAAAAAAAAAAGTACGAGCGTTAAATTAAACGAATTTTTTAATACCCTCCACAATTGTTTGAGATGAATATAAAATATTTCTCACAACTAGGCGCAAGGTAAAATATATGACAATTTCTTATTTACTGAAAATTTGTACTAAAATGCTTCAATTCGTATGAAAAGAGTCTCAAATTTTCACTCATAACTTTTAAATCTCTGAACCGATTTGGTAAATTTTGAGTACCTAGCTGCTAAAGAGAATGTCTAGTTGATTTAATATGCTGTATGGAATCTAAAGACCTATTCTTCGATGTGTTCCAAATGTAATAGTAAAGTGAAATATTTCTCTCTTAAAATCATAAAAAATATATTTTAATAGACCATTCACTATTTAAACATTAAACAACAATTGGTATGATTACTATATTAATACACTTAATTTACTAATAAATGTAGAGTATTTGTTTAAGACAGACATTTTTTTATTTGTTAATTAATTAGGTTTGTTATAAAAATATTGACATTTTAAAAATGTTGAACTGTTTGTTGTATTAGATTTTAATAATATATAAGACTGAAAGAAATCTCTGTCATTTACGTATGAATTTTTAAAGTAGTAATTAAGTTCGGCCAAAAACCTATATCTTGTCGGTTTTTTGATATCTAGAGGCAATGATGACAAATTTTGGTATTGGAAACATGTTTGTTGAGCCGATTTAATTCGATTTTGTGTATAAAAGTTAAGAGAAAAGCCGAAGTTTAGCTATAAAGTTAAAAGTTCGGCCGCCTAACTATTTTCAATTTGGCCGAACTTTCTGAGGCCGAACAGTGAATTCATTGTTTAACTACAGACTTTTATTCAAATTTGACACTCAAAATAGCATCCAATCAGCCCAATAAACATTTTTCCATCCGCCGAATTTGTCCATAATGCTTTAAAATACCGAATAAAGACCAAATGCATTTTCTGGCCGAACTGTTCGGTCGGACACTAATAATTAATTAATAAAAAATAATATTTTATATTCACCTAAACATATTATTCAACTTACTCTTACTTTTTTACCTCATACATTTGAATTCATCGCTCGAATAATGGTATAAAATCCAAAAACCAAAGTGTTCAGGAGAGGTAAAAAACGGTAAAAGGTAAAAAAAATTGAGTTTTGATAATTTTTTTTTTGCTATTCTATAAAAATAGACAACATGTACCAGTGTACAAAATTTCATTTAAAAATATTAAGCAGAAGTAGCAAAAAATTGCACTTGAAAATTTTCTTAAGTGGAATAAGGGTATATGTTACAATTTTATATAACAAAAAACATGCATCCATTAGTCTTTTACTGTGCGATACTATGGGTCACTTTTATTTCCCGCTTAAACAAAGGCTCACGGTTCTTTAGTCTATTGCAACCTAAATAGTAGGTGATTAACCATGTTACATTTAATTATTTAGTTTGCCATTATCAAAATTGAGCCCCTGATTCATATAGACGGCACAAAGTAGAATTTTCATCTTATATGTGTATTTTATAGTTGTGTACAAAAACAATCTGAATCTGGAGGTAAAAATATCTTAAAAATAATAGTTAAGTAATGTTTTATTTATGTTTGGATATACCCAGCAAAAATAATGAGAAGCTGTTTAAAAGAAACAACATTTTCATTACACACAAAGTAGCGACTACTACTGATTTTTCTGATCTAATGCTGGTCTTTTAGATCAGTTCCTAAACTTAGCATATAATGTCCTCATATACAAGGCTAACTAGTAGAAATGTCACGAATGTTCGGTTACTATTCGGTATTTGGCATATTCGAATGGATTCGGGAGTTTGTGTATTTTAACAACTATTTTCTTTAATCTAGGTGTTGCTTTGAATTAGTGTTTTCTTACCTTTAAATTTGAAAAACAATGATTACAAAATATCAGACTTAACAATAGTTTTCTTTCTTTTCAGTTGAACGATAAACTATTATTTCGCTTTGTTTTTAAAGCTAGAAAGCTGTTTAAAAGTTTTTTAATTATAACATAACAAATTAAGTTCTATGAAAAAGAACACTCAAAAATACAATCTTTCATAACCTTACTCATAGTACTTTTAATAAAGTGAGGAATGTGCATTACCTCCGTCCTATGACAACCACATCTTAAAATCATGCGTGTTTCACCTCAATTTGCACCACATCTGAATCAGTATATGTGATGATTATACTACATATTTTTCCACTCTTTTTTTCGCTGGGTATATACCCTTTTTCTGTGTTCAAACTTTAGATGTTAATATTTCACGATTGAAAAAGCTTTTGGCAAATTAAAATATAAATAACATAACTTTGGAATATTCTTAATATATTAGGTAGCAGAAATGTTTGAATTCTAGTAAGTTAACACTGAAAAATTCATAAGTCTTCCCTTTAAATTTTATAAAATTTTTGATCATAAAAATGTTTAATAAATAAAAATCTTCGAGTTCGAGGTCTAGTTTTTTATAATAATCATTTTTTATTTTTCAATATTTCAACATTCTTCCAATGTCATCTTCTGGAAAATATTTAATGTTTACATAAACAACAAAAAACTTAAAAAATCGTTGTTATCACTACGTCATATATTATTATACTCTAGGCCGGGTCGATTTGTATGGAGGCAAAAAAATCGCTCAACGTTCAAGGAAAATCGTATTCTAGAGATCAAAATAAGAAACTTTACCGAAGGAACCATACCTCTAAAACGAATTCTGGGGGGTTATTATGTAATTCGTTTCGAAAATTGTGTTTCGAATTCGGAAATCTTAATACTCTTGTAAAATGATATCTGTATTTAAAAGTCTAATTTTTTTACTTTTTGCATTTACTAGTACATTGTCTACACGTTTTTAAAATTTGTACCCATTAAAAAGAACTTTTTATTACATTATTTTCAATGTGAAAATTCTGTTCAATTCGAATTACATAATCACCCCCCTGATGTCCCGACTTTTGACCCGTAGGGTCAAATTTTGAAAAATTCCACTTTGACCCATTTAGAGTGCCCTAATCGAATCCAACCCAATCGAATATAATTTATACATTCATCTGCTAGAGCGTCTTCCGGAGAAGAAATAGAGACCCTAATCTTGGAAAGACTCCTCCTACTTTCTGAAATATCTCTATCCCGAGATTTGTACATTTTGCTATAAAAACACGGTTAAAAAGGCTCTCTTTCAACTTAAATTTTAACCCCTTAACGGTCACCTAGAATGATGATTTATGCATTAATCTGCTAGCGCGTCTCTCGGAGAAGAAGTAGCTCCAATAATCTTGGAGAGATTCCTCCTACTTTCTGAAATATCAAAGTAGGCTTTTTCAAAATTTGACCCTTTGGGTCAAAAATCGGGACATCAGAATTCGTTTTAGAGGTATGGTTCCTTCGGCAAAGTTTCTTATTTTGATCCCTAGAATACGATTTTCCTTTAACGTTGAGCGATTTTTAAATCGACCCGCCCTATTATACTCAGTATTAGCGATATAAATTAAAATTTGTTTCGTTATAATTTAGCATTCAGTATACGTATGACACCGCTGTAATGGGTTAAGTGTTTTTTAGTCGTAGTGTATCATACATTTCTTAACTCATTATTGAGACAGTGTTCCTTTTTCGACATAGTACTTTTAAACGGCTATATTCTTAAAATAATTCAAAATAAAAATCTTAAAATAATTCAAAATCAAATTCAACATGACTAGAGCGTGAATAAAAAAATTACTATCCAGAGTTGCCATTTTTGAACTTTTTTATGGAGACTTTTTCAAAACTTATTTAAATATATAAAAACCAAATCTTTTATATTTTTGGCTGTTCTGTTGATGTAAAAATATCAAAATGTATTTCTCTAATAGAAATTAGTTCAACGATTGCATATAAATTTTGAAATGGTAAAGAGAGCCCATTTTCCCAAAAAATTTATAAATCGGTTGACTTAAAAAATAATTTTTTAAATATTTTTGAATAAAGATTTGTAGTGTCCGACCGAACAGTTCGGCCAAAACACTATATTTTGTCGGTTTTTTGATATCTAGAGGCAATGATGACACATTTTGGTATTGGAAACATGTTTGTTGAGCCGATTTAATTCGATTTTGTGTATAAAATTTAAGAGAAAAGCCGAAGGTTAGCTATAAAGTTAAAAGTTTGGCCGCCGAACTATTTTCGATTTGGCCGAACTTTTTGAGGCCGAACAGTGAATTCATTGCTTAATTACAAACTTTTCTTCAAATTTGACACTCAAAATAGCATCTAATCAGTCCAATAAATATTTTTCCATCCGCCAAATTTGTCTATAATGCTTTAAAATACCGAATACAAACCAAATGCATTTTCTGGCCGAACAGGTCGGACACTAAAGATTTGTTCACAAAATTGTAATTTTTAGACCTGCTAACTTATCTCCACATAAACAAAATTTAGAGCTTAACTATAGTTATGAATGTCAAATTTATATAGAAAAATCTGTGGTTAAAGTAAACCTCTGCTTATTTTTAGAAAAGTTACTCGCCCTTAAAATATCTTCAACCGCATAGGATTTATATTCCGTCAAAGTTTCAACTTTATTTGGTTATAGAGGGTGATTAAAGAAAAAGAAAATTACAAAAAATTCTTAATGAATCATTGTTCTATATATCAGATAAGTTTGGTTAAAAAATATAATGCGGATCTTTAACGTGTCTTTAATGAGTTAATCACACTGTATAAGCAAATTTCGTAGTAATTAACAAAATTTAAAAAAAAAAAATCCAGCATTTAAACCACAATTTAATAAATTATTGTATATGCAAATAAAATTTTAATACCGGGGTAATAATTTCTGCAAGGCGAGTGTATAAGTTGTTAATTGTATACTAGGGATGCCAAACGGGATTGACAAATCCCTAATCCCGGGATTTTTTGTAAGGAATCCCGGGATTTTTTTATTTGTTAATATTTTACTCTCGAAGCTCTATGTCGAAGCAATATGACTTTGTGTGAGGCTTATGCTGCTTTGGCATTTATGTTGAAACAGATTTCAACAATGAAGTGTGACTTAAGTAGCGAATTGCATAGATCTCTTCGGAAAAGAAAAGAAGAAAGAAGAACGGTATACTCGACTCTTTTTGAAAAACCCAAAAATAAAATCGGATTTTGATAATAATTTAGACATGATATTTATAAAAACAGAATTAAACTGTTAAATACTCGTTTTACAAAAGAAGTTGATTCAAACCTGTCTGTGGTGTCACTTGAAATTGATAATTCCATAACAGATAAGGAATTAGAAGAAGACAGTGATATCTCAATTTTACTAAAATTAAACGATGCAATTGCACAATGTAAAAGCCCAATGAAATCTGTTACAGAAACTGATAACAATTTAGAAACCCAACTTGCCAAGGAAATTGACTTGTTTGTTTCATGGAGGTGCGCGAGGTAAATATTTGCATGCTGCAAATACCAAACCATTTTACCGACGAGCGTAGAATGCGAAAGATGCTTTTCAAGCAGCGTATGTTGGCAGCAAAATTCGTTTGAGATTATCTGATGAAACTTTAGACGCTTTAATTTCTCAAGAAGCTATTTAAAACACTAAACAGTATTTCTCAAGTAAAATTATTCAGTATTTTAAAAATTTGTTTAAAATCAAATTTGCCTTAAGTTTTTAATTAAAATTAAATGTGATTAATCAATTCTAAATTGATATGAATAAGTTTTTTTGTTTTGTTATCTTTTAGAATTACATAAAATGTAATTATTTTTTTATTTTGCTACATGAATTCCCGAATCCCGGGATTTTAAAATATCAATACCGATTGGCATCCCTATTGTATACCTTTCGAAATCGTGTTAAACTGTTTTTAATTTAAGCTATAAAAGTTATATAAAAATTCTCACCTTCTAGCTTGGGCTGCTACATAGTATATACGTTTAATATGTTTATTACGTATGGCATGGGCATGTAATAATGATACTTCGTAACCGACATTAGCATCATTCATCTAAAAATAGTAATTGTAATAGTTATGATTTTCATATGGATTTTTTAATAAATAAATAAATTTTGGTTAATTTATTTTGTAAGTTATGTCATCTGGCGTTGGTCATGCGAAAACAAATTATGGAAACAATAGAACTTAATTAAAAAATTTAATTGAATTTTTAAAATTTTCTTTTGCATGAGTATACAAATATTGATCAAATTAAATTTTTTTTCGACAAATTAAGTAGTTTTGTATGAAAATTCAAAATTTGTATGACAAATTGAAAGATAAGAAAAAAAAGATTTTAACATTTTTTTTTTTTTTTATTTTATTAAATAATAATCATATAATTACAAATTATATCATATTACCCTAACCGAGCACTAGCTACTATGGCCTTCGGCGCGTTGTAGCGAAAACAGACCAGTGCCTCTGGTGGGAATCGCACTGATAAGCCAGCACGCTACCAACTAGCCTACCGGAGAGCACGATTTCAACATTAAAAAATTCTAGAGCTTGAAAAAACTGTATGATAATTTTAAAAAGAAAACTTGTTTGAAAATATTCTCAATTCTGAAAGACGTTAGTTACAAAATATTTTTTTTAAATAATTTTTCCATCATACCTTTTCACAGTTACTAACTCTTATAGGCTGACCATTACAATAGGCACCTTGTCCTAATTTTGTAGTATACATTTTATTTTGTGGCGCCACATTTATAACACCCAATACAATTTTTTTATTTATCGATAAACCAATAGAAACACAGGTGTGTTGTATTTGGGCTATAAAATTTGAAGTGCCATCTATGGGATCTATAATCCAAGTAGGAGCATCTGTCAACTCCTTGGTTATATTATTATTTTTTGCGGTATCTTCTTCGCCAATAAACTTATGATTTGGATATTTCTTTAATATCTCTGTCCATAGGAAATCCTCAATACGATTATCATAGTCGGTAACAACATCATAAAAATCACTTTTAATATCCACTTGTTTTGAATTTAAATTATAACCTTCCATTAAAATTTCACCCGCCTTTACGGCCAATGGATATATAAAATCATAAAGCTCATTAATAAGTTCCTTGGATGACATGATTAATGTTGGATGTAATACTTGGTTATTTAAAAAAAGTATATTTCCTTTTTTTAATTAAAGTCACTTGATTTTAATAATTGCTACTGTTAACACTCAATGTTTTGTAAACACTGACAAGTTTTCAATTAAAAAAATCTATTTTTCTGTTCCCTAAAACGAGTTTCTTTCTAAAAATCATTCAAATTTATTTTTGTATGTTTTTACTGCTCAGTGACAATGTTTATGCTCTCTCAAACACTTGTATACAGATAGACGTTATAGCTGAGATTACAGAGTAAAAAATAATAAATTGTACAGAGGCGTAATATTGATAAAAAAATGATAATTCTTGCACAGAATCGGAATAAACCCGAGCAACTGATAACAAGATCTGGGTTTTGAAATTGCAATTTTTGCATTATGAATAACCTCTAATAAATAATACTCAAAAAAGTTTGTAAAGTCAGCAAAAAATTTTGCTGAGTCAGCAAAATTGTAGTCAGGAGGATGCTTGCAAAAAAGTTGCTAATGTCAGCAAAATCTTTTGCTGAAAATCAGCGAGCTGATTTTTAGCAACAAAATTTGTAGATTCAGCAAAAGTTTTGCTAACACTTAATAGATTAGAAATAAAAAAGCCTTGCTAAAAATTAATAAATTTTTTGCTGAATTTTAGTAAACTGAAAAAAACGCAAAAAATTTGTAGAAAAATTGTAATTTAGTTAATTTATATGCTGAAAATCATAAAACATATTTTTGTGATTCTTTTAAAAATAATTTACTATAATAACGAAATATAAAAATTTTCATTTTCCCACATTGACGACATGAATTAATTTAATATTCTGAAAATATATAGCAATAAATATATATAAGATAACAAAAATTTTCTTTCAATTACTTACATCAATGGTTGTCTAAATGATGCTATCGTTTAAAGGACGCAACTGCCGAAGATAATTATAGAAACGAAACGAAAAAATAAACAAAAACAAACGAAACGATAAAAAACAACCCTTTTTTGCAATAAGAAAAAGGAACCATAAAAATCTCCCTAAGATGTGTGTCTTTGTCTTTCGCTTTACTCTGTCTACATTTCTGTATATGTGTGTTTGCAATTTGACCATACTATTATTAATCTATAAACATTTAGTTTAAATAAATAAATATTTTATTTTGTCTTTTATTTAATTAATAGACAATTATATTCACAAGCCGGTGACAACGCAAAATTTAAGTTGTTTTAATCCTCAATTTTGTTTTATGTATGAAAAACAGATACAAAAGTCTTCCATGGTTGATTTTTTTATATGTCTTATTAGAGTTGTACTTTTTAGTATCATTTTCCTCTTCTCTACTACATTTTGACATGCCGCGACATCTACTTTATTCTGCGTATATCTTTCAATCTGGTTGTCGTCCACACTATTAATGTGCTTATCAGCACAATTTTTTTTTAGCAAAATTAATTAGTAAAACATTAGTATATTAGTAAAGCATTAGTATAAAACAGTTAAGTGCTGAATAAGTAAAACAAAAATTTTAGCTGAAAACACGATTTTAGCAAAAAATTTGCTAAAAAATAGTATACCTGATTTACAAGACGTTTTACTAACTTTTCTACTAACTTATTTTTTTGAGTGTACCGTAACCGATCAGGTATTTAGCATTCGTCGCTCCAGACAGAAATTGCAAAAGAAAATAATGTCCGCTGTAATCTCTCATCAAAATTGTACTCTTAATCAGAACCTCCAATAAGATAAAACGTCCGTAGTTCGAAATTTAAATATTATTTCACAAATTACTTTCAGTACGGCCCTGTTTATCAATTTGAAATAAAATATCTCTTATCTACAACTTGCATGCCACCGAGTTCTGTAGATAATATTTAAAACAAGTTTTTTTTTTTTTTTTTTGAATAAAAGATTTTATAATTTTTTATTGTCATATTTTAGTTGTGGCTATAAAAATGAAATATAATGTACGTATTTAAAAAAGTTTTCAACCAGTTTCTTATTCAAATATAAGGTTAACTGGGACAAAAAATGTGTTTGAAAAAAAAAAACAAATCTACAAAAGTTTAACGGATATTAGTAAAATTTTGTTAACTCATTATTGACAAAGTGTTGCTTTTGGATCCAGTACTTTTAAACGGCTATATTTTTTTTCTGGATAAAAATAATTAAGTGGTTTAAGAACCTTAAAACTATTTAACACCTTGACTACAATTGGGAATACATTTTTTTTATGAATATTGTTATCCTGAGTTGCCAAATAATTACTTAACCCTTTGTAGCCCATGAACAATATAGTAGAAGATATTACAAAATATAGTTTACAAAATAGAGATCCAACAAGTAAATTACAAAAGGTTAATAATAATTTAGTTGAAGAACTTTTTAAAAAGAAAATTATTACTAATATAGAGAAAAATAAACTTAAGACTAATATTGCTACGGCACCTAGATTATACGGACTACCTAAAATTCATAAGGATAATTTTCCATTGAGACCAATTTGTTCTTTCATTAATTCTCCATCATATGAACTATGTAAATACATTATTAACATTTTAAATAAGATTACAGAACGTTCTAAGTAAAGGGTGTCACAAAAAAGCGCAATTTTTAAATTTTAAATAAAACACAGATATTTAAAAAAAAAATCGTGAAACTTTATTATATCGTAAAGTAGACAGAATGAGGTTATGTATGGAACAATATATCGTGCTGATGGCCGCCGCGGCTTTGCTGGCATGCACGCGATCTTTTAATGAAATTTTCAATGACCGTTTTGCATGAATGCTGCGGTATTTCATTAATGCAGCGTCCAAATTCCTTTTTTAAGGCTTGAGTCGTCGTCGGCTTATTCGCGTAAACCATCGACTTCAAAAAACCCCAAAGAAAAAAATCTAATGGTGTTAAATCGCACGATCTAGGCGGCCAATTCCGATCTCCAAAACGCGAAATAACACGACCGGGAAATGACTGATGCAGCAATTGAATTGTTTCTCTGGCTGTATGACATGTGGCGCCGTCTTGTTGGAACCACATGCCCTCCACATTCATTTCTTCAATTCTAGGCAAGAAAAAACTGGTTATCATTTCACGATACCGAACACCATTGACTGTTTGCGCTTGACCTTCCTCATTTTCATAAAAAAAGGTCCAATGATTCCTCCAGCCCAAAAACCACACCACACAGTGACACGTTGAGGATGCATTTGCTTCTCGTGAATCACTCGAGGATTTTCCTCACCCCAAATTGCGACAATTCTGCCTATTGACGAAGCCATCATGATGAAAATGGGCCTCGTCACTGAAGATGATTTTATCGGCAAAATCAGCATTTTCATGTTGTCATGTTGGTAAAATAATTTCACAATGAGAATGCGTTGTTCATTCGTGTAGCGCTCCATTTTACTAACCTCGTACCTTCTACTAGCAAACAATAACAATTGTTCAAATGTCAAACAATGACACTTCGAATGTTGCCAGATTTAAAAATTGCGTTCTTCTTGGGACACCCTTTATAATGTGAAGAACTCTATTGAATTTAAGAATAGATTATTGGACAAACGAATTCAGGATGATGAAAAATTAATTTCATTTGATGTGGTTTCATTATTCCCGAGTACCACTGTTAATTTAGCAATTAATATTATAGAAGGAGAATGGAATGTTATCAAGGAATATACAACTATTGATAAAGACCTATTTTTACGTATTTTAAAATTTTGTATAGAGGATAATAGATACTTTCAATACGGTGAGAAGATTTATTTCCAACAAAAAGGACTCCCAATGGGATCCCCTGCTTCTCCAATTGTTGCTGATATAGTTATGGATAAATTACTGGACACATGTATTGAGAAACTTGATATCAAACCAAAGATAATAACAAAATCTTTGGTTTGACGACATATTTTGTGTTTATTCTGAGAATGCAATAGATAATATGTTGATTGCATTAAATGAATTTAATACGGATATTAAATTTACCATGGAAAAGGAACGCGACTCAAGACTTTCTTATTTAGATACTTTGGTAGTTAGAAGAGGTAACAATTTGATAATGGATTGGTATCAAAAGCCAACCGGCATCAGGTAGAATTATTAATTTTTATTCAAAACATAATAGGAGAATTATCATTAATACTGCAAAGAATTTAATAGAAAGGGTTTTAACTATTAGTGACAGAGAATTTCACAGGAAGAATGAGGAAATAATTAAGAATTTATTAATGGATAATGATTTTCCAATAAAATTAATCTGTTCATTAATAAATCAGTATAAATTTAGAAGGAATAACAGCACAAATAACTTGAATGAACAGAGAATTTACAAGTCTATGGTTTATGTACCGGGATTATCAGAATGTTTGGAAAGATTGAATATTATCGATACTAATAGATATAGAATAGCTTTTAAATCATTCAATACAGTTAATAAATTATATAATAGGACAAAGGATAGGATACAGAAATTAGACATGGCAAATATAGTGTATAATATACCATGTAGTGGAAATAATGTAGAGAATTGTGATAAAGTATATATAGGTACAACAAAAAATAAATTGAGAACTAGATTAGCTGGACATAGATCAGATCAGAAATATAGGAATATTAATTCACAAAAAACAGCATTATCTTCTCATTGTTCAAGATTTAATCACTATCCAGACTTTGAAAATGTTTCAATTTTAAATACAGAACATAATTACAAACGTCGTTATTTATTAGAAATGTTACAGATAATTAATACACCACTAACAAATAGAATTAATTTTAAGATAGATATTGAAAATTTAGCTCAGAATTATAAATATTTATTACAAAAGAAATAACACATACTACATTAATTTATAACAAATATTACATCAATAGATTTTTTAAGTGTTAATTATTTATATTTTTTGTTTTAGAAATATTTGTCAAATATTTTAAATATGTTTTCAAACTTTCAAAAATTTTTTCAAACTTTAAATTTTTTTGAAAATTTATTAATTTATTTATTTTCCTGAAGATGCTACACAAAGGAGTAGCGAAATATTGAAAATAAAAAACTTTTATATAAAAAACAAACCTTAACTCAAATAATTAGAAAATGTAAAAAATATTTTTTTAGTACAAACTTTTAATATTCTCTATTTATAAATTACAAATTTCTGTTGATGAAGTAAATTCGCAAAAATTGTCAAAATATGTTAGTTATTTTGTTCATAAATTTTTTTATATAAAATATAAATAAAAGTCAAAGGATTTTAAAAATGAACTTGAATTAAAAAACAAATTCTAAACTTTTCTGTAGTTGTTGCATACATTTTTATTTGAGTGTAGAGATTCAAAAATAAGGACTACGAATCAATTTCTCTTATGAGAACAGATGACAAATTAACATTTTTGATCAGGGACCGTAATCATTATGAGTTTTATAATAAAAATTACACAATAATGATTATGTTATGAGTTTTAATGATTTTCTTCAATGGTAATGATTATTTTTGAGTAATAATAAAAAAATCAGCAATAATCATTATTTTTGAGCAAAAAAATAAAACTCAAAAATAATCATTATTTATGATTTTTATTTTTTTCGCTCAAAATAAAACTCACTTTCATGTAGGTGTAAATATATATACATATTAGGGTGGGCGATTAGTATGGAAGGAAAAAAATCTTAATGGGCGCTTCGAGTTTCTAATTCTTGGGATTGTACTGAGCAAAAAAGTTCACTAAACATACGTCTACGGTGAAAATCGAGCTTCCAAATTTTGACTTTACGGCAAAAAAACCCTATTTTGAAATTAATAATTAACCCCTTAAACCCCACCCACAAATATGGTTGATGCATTAAAGTGCTACAGAATCTTCCAAAGAAGAGATTGATACCATAATCTTGCATAAGCTCCTCCTCCTTCCTGAGATATGGCCATCCCACGCATTGTTATGTTCACAAATACGGCAAAAAAAAGCCCTATTTTGAAATTAAAAATTAACCCTTTAAACCTCACCCACAAATATGATTGATGCATCAATCTGCTAGAGAATCGTCCAAAGAAGAGATTGATACCATAATCTTGGATAAGCTCCTCCTACTTCCTGAGATATGTCAATCGGACACATTGAAAGTGAGTTTTTTTTTGAGCGAAAAAAATAAAAATCATAAATAATGATTATTTTTGAGTTTTATTTTTTTTGCTCAAAAATAATGATTATGGTTGATTTTTTTTATTATTACTCAAAAATAATCATTACCATTGAAGAAAACTTTAAAAATCAAACATTTAAAAATCATGACGGATATGCAAAGATTGTCAAAAAATAATAATAATGGTGCAATAATTTTTTTTTATGTCTCTTCTAAGTGATTGATTTTTTGATTCAAAAAACGAGCAATAATCATTATTTACGGTCCCTGTTTTTGATATTTTTTGGTAATTCAATTTTAGAGTTTGAAAAATGTATGCACAAGTTTAAACTTGGGTTTTAAATTGCATCATTGTATTTTTTCGTTTTTGTAATATGAGCTCCTAAAACTGGAATGTGAACAAGGAGCAGCATCAGTAAAAATCAAATCGCAATATCTCAAAAACCGTTGGTCCGATTTAAAAAAATATAATAATACTTTAAAAATATTTGTATTCAGCTTTCTCAAATTAATAAAAAATAGTGTGTCGCAAGCAAATAAAAACAATTTAGGAAAAATGTTAAAAATCGTAAACTTTGGTCGCAGGGTTAAACTTTCCGATTTTTCTTGAATTTGCACCACATAACTTTTAGACCTAGTGCTACAATAATCTGAACAATAAATTTAGATTTTTCGAAAAAAAGTTTTCATAAAAAAATGCCGCTGTATTGTAGTAAGTAAACGAACAGACATAATATCGGTTTGTTCATATACTCGAAATTTTGTTAACTTTTTGTATTGGAATTTTCCAGCTGTAGAAAAAGTAGTACACTGTAGATTTAATTTAAATACAAATACAAATTTTGTCGATTTTATTTAATTTTCAAACAATTTTATAAAGGGTCCGCCAAATAACTTTTTTTTTTTTGAACTCCTGAACCAATTGGACTTTGTATGGCGTCATACCAAGGTCTTTATGCAAAATTCGTCTCAATGATGTCTCCGAAATGTTCAGTTGTTGAGAACGACGGTGAATTGATGTTGATGGCGCTTCACGCACACTTTCTGCCACAGCAGCAATATTCTCGGGGGTACGCACTGTTTTTGGCTTTTCACGCTTTGGTTTATCGATGAGGATGCCAGAAAAATACGAACGGCAAAGCATTGGCTCAGTGCTTTCAACGGTGGTATGAGCGTTGGCAGTGCGCTGGATATCTGAAGATTTAAGTGCTTTGCCAACCCCAAAATGATAACACCGGGCAGGGCTTGGGCGTTCCTTTTTTAAAACGTTGGCAAAGCACTGGCAATGAGCGCTTTGCCAGTACCAAAAACATAATTTTAAAACGTTGGCAAAGCATTGGTAGAACAACCAATAAATAAAGTCCTACTTAGTAATTCACTTCAATAAAGAGTTGTATTATTTCTTATTGAATGATTTTGGTAATTTGAACAGAAATAACAATAGGCTTGCTTCAGCTAAGTTAATTACAAAATAACTGAATATTTTTTTTATCAAATTATTTTTGTGATAAGTTAGCACGATTTTTTACTACAATTTTACTAAAGAAAGAAATTTGAAAATAAATTTCTTAAGTAAAATTTTAGTACAAAAACTATACTTTGTGCTGACTATAATAGGAGACCTTAATATGAATTTTAATTTCTGTTTTTATTAAGTTAACGGTTGTAAATTTTGTAAATAAGTACTGGCAATGCACTTTTGCCAATGTTGGGAAAGCGTTATAAGTCAGTACTGTGCCAGTGCTTTTTTATTTTTACGGTTGTAAATTTAGTAAATCAAGTACTGGCAAAGTACTTTTAACGAAAGTTGGCAGAGCGTTCTAAGCCAGAGCTGTGCCAGTGCTTTTATTATTTTTACTGTTGGAAATTTTGTTAATTAAGCACAGGCAAAGCACATTTTACTACCGTTGGCAGAGCGTTGTAAATCAGTGCTTTGCCAGCACTTTATTTGTTATATCATTGGCAAATAGTGCTCTGCCAGTGCTTGATTTTTCAGACCATTGGCAATTTCTGCCTGGGCAGTTTCTTTCACATTTTTCACAAGATAACGAACATACGGACCATATTCATTCAGCGGAAGGATAAAACTAATTATCTGTCAAATCAGACATGAGCTTAGTGTTACCATTAACGAAATAAGCACTAGATGAAAAAAAAACGTTAGATGGCTGACCCTTTATAATTTTATAGAGTTTTTTAATTTAGGTCCACTTTAGGGATACTTGTTCCCTACTGTGGACCTTCGGAGTTGTTTTAAAAATTGTTATATAATTTGATTAAAATAGTTCCAACAAGCAAATGATCTATAGCCGAAAAATGCCCAAGGAGTTGGCGTACAAGCTGATGTATTTGGATTTGGAATACTACTATTACTTTTTATTTTATTTATTCCAATAGCGGAATGGATAATATAATGGATAATAACTCTGCAACCATTCTTGTATGCTCTTGGGAGGTTTCACTGTACTTCGGATTGGGGTGGATGATCATAGATTGATCTATGTTGCGGGTCAACTGATTTCTCACAATTAAATTTGAGGACGGTTAATTAGAATGGAAAATGCTATTGTTAATTCAACAACAACAAAAAAACAATATCTCACGTATTGCCAATAAAGTTGTAAAAGTATTGAGTATTCAAAAACAACCATTTTCAATACTCACAGTTTTTTTTTTTTTTTTTTTTTTTTTTTTTTTTTTTTTTGAATATATGCAAGTGTAAGTTGTGTTCACAGTGAATTATGAAAATACAACCCTTTTTTGGGTGAATTTTAAAACTATTGAGTAGTATCAATTTAATAAGGGAGGTTACCGCGTAACTCGATTCGGAAATCTTGCACATATTGTAGAAAAGAAAAATATGTATACAAATATTACCTCTTTTCTATAATACGTTTCTTACACTACATTTAAAAACTAAAAAAAAACGTTAGTAAAGATTTTCTTTTTACGAAAGGTACAAGATTTCCGAATTCGAAATTTTTTTTTTTCGGTTCGATTTACGCGGTAACTCCCAGGCATATGATGAATATCGAAAACGATTAATACTGGAGTACTGTACGCTACAGATAGGATTAAAGAACAACAGAATATAATTATACATAAAATATTTTAAATTGAGAGCAAAAGCGAATAGACCAAAATCCAATCTGTATCGTCGAGTATTCCAGTATTGTGAATCTACATTGCCGATTTTTTAAATCAAAAAGCAATTGGTTTTCCCCAAATCGTAGCAAAAAAAAATTAATTAGGGTTTTTGTCCTTGATAAATTGTAAAATATTTAATTGTTTAATAATATCTGTCGTTTTTGTTTTCAGGGTCCTCCATCTGGTCCCGGCCAAGGACCGCCTGGCCCACCAGAACGAGCCGGTCAAGAAAACTTACATGCTTTACAAAGAGCTATTGATACCATGGAGGAGAAGGGTCTGCAGGAAGATCCACGTTATACACAACTTTTAGCCATACGCGCCACTTCAAAACATCAACATTTAACTAGCAATCAAATTAATATGTTGAGAACACAAATAACAGCCTACCGTCTATTGGCACGTAATAAACCAATATCAATGCAAATGCAACAAGCATTTCAACAGGCAGCCCAGCAACAGGCGGCACAACAACAGGGACCACCGGGACCCACAATACCAGGACATCCAGGAGTACCAGGGCCAGCACCCGGACCACCGGGATCCGGACAACAACCTGGACAGGCAGGTACGCCACCACAATGTCCAACACCACCGGCACAGTCACCATATGGACAACCACCAGGAGGTATGCAGAGTAAAATGCAGCCACCACCCCACATACAGCAGCAGCAACAACAAATGGGTGGACCCCCTGGACAATTGGGAGTACCACAACCACAAGGACCTCCACCACAACAACAAGATATGCATCAGATGCCTAATGGTGGTAAACCACCAGGAACCGGACAAATGATGGGTGTTGGACAACCACCTATCTCCTCTGCAATACCAGCTACTATTGCAGCTCAGGGTATAAGACCCCCTGGACCAGCTGGTATGCCTCTACAGGGACAACCTAAACCTGGTGCACCACCACCACAACAACCTATGCCTAAACCTAATCGTATAACTACGGTAGCTAAACCTCAAGGTTTAGATCCTATCGTTTTACTACAAGAACGGGAAAATCGTATTGCTTCACGTATTGCTTTACGAATGCAGGAACTACAACGTTTACCAGCCACAATGCCAGAAGACTTAAGATTACAAGCAGCTATAGAGTTGAGAGCTTTAAGAGTTTTGAACTTTCAAAGACAACTCCGAACAGAAATTGTACAATGTACAAGACGTGATACTACTTTGGAGACAGCAGTTAACATTAAAGCTTATAAACGTACTAAAAGACAAGGCTTACGTGAGGCTCGAGCCACCGAGAAATTGGAGAAACAACAAAAATTGGAGGCAGAACGTAAGAGAAGACAAAAGCATCAAGAATTTTTGGCTGCTGTTCTGCAACATGGAAAAGATTTCAAAGAATATCATCGTAATAATAAGGCACAATTGGCTCGTATGAATAAGGCCATTATGAATTATCATGCCAATGCCGAGCGAGAACAAAAGAAAGAACAGGAGCGTATAGAAAAAGAACGTATGCGTCGTTTGATGGCCGAAGATGAAGAAGGTTATCGTAAACTAATTGATCAAAAGAAAGATAAACGTTTGGCATTCCTGTTATCGCAAACCGATGAATATATTTGTAATCTTACACAGATGGTCAAGCAGCATAAGGATGATCAAATGAAGAAAAAGGAAGAGGATCATAAGCGTTTGCTACAATACAAAAAAGAATTACTTATGAGCGGAGAATATGTCAATATAGATGATGGTTCAATTGCGGCGGATTTACATGTAACGGTACAAGAACAAAGTACAGGCAAGAAGTTGACCGGTGAGGAGGGTCCACTATTAAAACATTTGCAGAGATGGTTGGAACAACATCCCGGCTGGGATTGGGTTGAAGATGATGATTATATGACACAAGAAGAGGAAGAAGCTAAAATGAGAGAACAACAGGAAAAAGAACGAGAAGAAAAACTTAGAGCGGAGAAAGCAGAAGATAATATTGATGAACAGGAAGCTAAGGAATTAATTACAAAAGTTAAAGTCGAAGATGACGAGTATCGCACAGAAGAACAGACATACTATAGTATTGCTCATACTGTACACGAAAAGGTTACCGAGCAGTCCAGTATTTTGGTAAATGGTCAACTAAAGGAGTATCAAATAAAGGGATTGGAATGGTTGGTTTCTTTGTATAACAACAATTTAAATGGTATTTTAGCCGACGAAATGGGTTTGGGTAAAACTATACAAACTATTTCTTTAGTAACCTATTTAATGGATCGCAAAAAGGTAATGGGTCCCTTCTTGATTATTGTACCCCTATCCACTTTGCCTAATTGGGTATTGGAATTTGAAAAGTGGGCTCCTTCAGTAGCCATAGTTAGTTATAAAGGATCTCCCCAGGGCAGAAGACTTTTACAAAATCAAATGAGAGCTACCAAATTCAATGTTTTACTTACCACATATGAATATGTCATTAAGGACAAAGCGGTTTTAGCTAAAATACAATGGAAATACATGATTATAGATGAAGGTCATCGTATGAAAAATCATCATTGTAAATTAACCCAAGTTTTGAATACCCATTACATAGCTCCCTATCGTTTACTGTTGACCGGTACTCCTTTACAAAACAAATTACCCGAGTTATGGGCTTTATTGAATTTCTTGCTACCTTCTATATTTAAATCGTGCTCTACATTCGAACAATGGTTTAATGCCCCATTTGCTACTACCGGCGAAAAGGTAGAATTGAATGAAGAAGAAACCATTTTGATTATACGTCGTTTACATAAAGTATTACGTCCTTTCCTATTGAGACGTTTGAAAAAAGAAGTCGAACATCAATTGCCCGATAAAGTGGAATATATTATTAAATGCGATATGTCTGGTTTGCAAAGAGTTTTGTATAAACATATGCAAAGTAAGGGTGTTCTTCTTACCGATGGTTCGGAGAAGGGCAAACAAGGCAAAGGAGGTGCTAAAGCTCTGATGAATACTATCGTACAATTGCGTAAGCTTTGTAATCATCCTTTCATGTTCCAGCACATAGAAGAGAAATTTGGTGATCATACTGGTGTCCATGGCATGGTTTCAGGACCTGATCTATATCGCTGTATCGGGTAAATTTGAATTACTTGATCGTATATTACCTAAACTGAAAGCTACCAATCACAGAGTGTTACTTTTCTGTCAAATGACACAATGTATGACTATCATCGAAGATTATTTAAGCTGGCGTCAATTTGGTTATTTACGTTTGGATGGTACTACCAAAGCCGAAGATCGCTGGTGAACTTTTGCGTAAATTTAATGCCAAAGGTTCCGATTACTTTGTATTTTTACTTTCAACACGTGCTGGAGGTTTGGGTTTGAATTTACAGACAGCCGATACTGTGGTTATTTTCGATTCTGATTGGAATCCCCATCAAGATTTACAAGCTCAAGATCGTGCGCATCGAATTGGTCAACGTAATGAAGTACGTGTATTACGTCTTATGACGGTCAATTCGGTAGAAGAACGTATTCTGGCTGCTGCTCGCTATAAGTTAAATATGGATGAAAAAGTTATTCAGGCTGGTATGTTTGATCAGAAATCTACGGGAAGTGAACGTCAACAATTCTTACAAACTATTCTTCATGCCGATGATGCCGATGAAGAGGAAGAAAATGAAGTACCCGATGATGAAATGGTTAATATGATGATTGGTCGTAGTGAGGAAGAAATTGAATTATTTAAGAAAATGGATATTGAACGTAAGGAAGAAGATGAACGTATACATCCAGGACGTGAGCGTTTAATTGATGAATCAGAATTACCAGATTGGTTGACTAAAGACGATGATGAGGTCGAACGTTGGCATACTTATGAAGAAGATATTATATTGGGTAAGTTACGATATTTTATTATTAATTATTGATTTTGATATGAAGCAGTAAAGTATTTTTATCATAAATTATATAAATTGTTTCTATAATTGCGTTATTTCACATATGATTTGATTCGAAAAACGGTGGATCTGTTTAATAAAATTTATATAATTAAATATATTTTGGTATAATCAAATAAAAACATAATTGGAGACACATTTGCTAATATTTAACGGCATATAGTTGTATAAGATCATAAATGATATAAAAATCACTTTTATCTGGCTAAATAACCAATCGCGGCTCAATATTTGTGTATCGAATTTAAAGTTTATTCGCAACTTAATCTCCGTGCCTAATTCATACAATACTTATACAATCTACCTTATACAACGTTTGGGCGGAATAACACCAAATGGCTGCATAATTTTCAACGCAATAAACCAACCTGTTGTCAAATTTAAATTGATTTTGACTACTGGATTCATCTGTGGGACAGCAAAGTAACTTAGGTAATTACAATCCATTCGGTACACATTAGTAGTTACAGAACCAATTGTCTTTTATTCAATTCAAGCCGATTATAGAATCCATTATGGTTATTATATTGATTTGAAAAATGGAGTCAACTGTGGCTCAGCAATCCATGATTTCGCCGTCTTCAATCAAAGTAACTTAAACAATTGCAATCCTATTACATAGCCAATTGTCTTTTATTCAGTTCAAGAATATTACAGAACCAATTGTCTTTTATTCAATTCAAGCCGATTATAGAATCCATTATGGTTATTATATTGATTTGAAAAATGGAGTCATCTGTGGCTCAGCAATCCATGATTTCGCCGTCTTCAATCAAAGTAACTTATACAATTGCAATCCTATTACATAGCCAATTGTCTTTTATTCAGTTCAAGCCGATTACAGAACCAATTGTCTTTTATTCAATTCAAGCCGATTACAGAAACCATTATGGCTACTAATTTAAAATCAAAACAATTATATTTATTTTTCCAATTTTAGACCCAATCATTATTCAATTCTAGTTATTAAGACAAATATAGAGACTTTGTGATTAACAATTCAATTGTATATCGATTCGTGACCCAAATGAATCCAAGTACAGAACCAATTAATTGTTGTTTTTTTTTATCCAATTCAGGATCTAGACGTTATGAATTTTATTTATGAAGCCAATTTGCAAAACCCATTATAGTCATTGAAATCGATATCTTTCAATAATTCAACAATTTTAGTGTAATTTTATTTAAATTTTTTCCCTTGTTAGGCCGTGGTTCGCGTCAACGTAAAGAAGTTGATTATACTGATAGCCTTACTGAAAAAGAATTGCTACGAGCCATTGATGATGGAGCTGAGTTTGATGACGAAGATGACGAGGAAGAAGCAAAACGTAAGAGACGTAAACGTAAAAATCGCAAAGATGATTCCGATGATGATTCCGTAGCAGGGGTTCCAGTCCATTAAACGTCGACGTCGTCAAAATATTGATAAAAAACTTAAAAAACAAATGGTTAAAATAATGTCTGCCGTCATTAAATATACCCACGATGATGGTCGTGTTATATCTGAACCGTTTATGAAATTACCATCTAGACAACGTTTGCCAGATTATTATGAAATTATCAAACGTCCGGTAGATATAAAGAAAATCTTACAGCGTATAGAAGATTGTAAATATGCTGATTTAGATGATTTACAAAAAGATTTTCAACAACTTTGTCAGAATGCCCAAATATATAATGAGGAAAATTCTTTAATTTACTTGGATTCTATGGAATTGGAAAAGGTATTTAACAATGCTAAACAACGAGCACAAGCACAAGCTTCATCAAAATTCCTCTATCGCTGGAGAAGATGTTGGTCGTGCTTCAGATAATTCGGATAATGATAATTCAGATGGTGGTCAAGATAATTCAGATGACGAAGAAATAGCATCAACTTCAGCAGCTGCTGTTAAAATGAAATTAAAGTTAAATAAATCGGTAGCTTCTGCCACACCACCCACTCCCTCTACACCAATTGCATCAGCACCAGCAGTTCCCGTAAGTGCTTCTACTAGCAAAAAACAAACAAGACGTAAACGTTCTCAAAAGAAATATACCATATCTGATGATGATGACGATGATATGGATTAGCTACCACTAGGAGTGGTATTTTCTTTACAACAACAGCAAACTTATAATGATTAATCGTATAGAATTCTAAGGATTCTCTATTTTTAGGATATATTTTCATTACTTAGGGTTTTTGTGGTTTTTGATTTTATAAATAAGATTTCACTTTTCTTTCCTTAATATTTATTCTTATAATTTGTTTAAAATGTTTTCTCTCCTACAGATTTGTAAAATTTTGTTTTATAATTTTGCTTTCACTTTTTAAATATTTTTTGTGCTTATGTTCGTATGTTCGTATTTCTTTTAATTTTATTATTTAGTTGCAAATTACCAATACCCTTTTGAACTGTATTAAAAATCTCTTTCTCTTAATATATGCAAAATTAAAAAAGAAAATTCATATAGATTTAAAAAAAAATTAAAAATTTTATTCAAGTATTTAATGAAAACTTATTCAAATACACGAACAAAATCGGGTAGGTATCTAAGCACCGGTAGGTAAATATTGCTTGAAATTACGGGCATGAGTAGAGCTTTTCCTCGAGTCTGTTTAATTTTCACAATCAGTGAATTAAATTAACACATTAACGCCCACTGTATGAGGATACCTCGTTTTTACTTTGGCACTAAGCAACAACATTTCCGGACATACATCTAAATTAAAAAACCAATTTTTTACTAATCCTATAATTAAATACACAGGTGGACAAAATCTTAACTTTTATAAATTAATAAAGTTTTGACCACCAATATATTTCGGGCAAGCTGATTTCAATGCCGTACTTTGTTCGATGTATGGTACAGTTTTTCACAAAATTACTTTAAAGTTTGCCGTCATGCATGCGGTTTTTAATATCTTTTTGTTGAAATGTAAGCCCAACTCCTGAAGTCTTATTTGCGGTACATATCTGATTCGTAAAACTTGAAATTAAACAGACTGGTTATCGGGTTTTCTCGTTTCTGTTACTTTTTACAGGTTTAGCTAATTTTTTTTGCTAAACTTGCAATTGAGCTTGACAAACGGTCATGCGATAGAATGAGCCTATTATGAAGAGGTATCAACATTTTTATATGGCAGCATAGCTTTCCGAGATGAGCTCAGAGTCCAACTTTAAGTATGATTTGGAATACATTTAAAAAGATTATTTAAAAAAAAAAATCAGCCAAAAATATTTACATTTCCAAAAGTTTTTTTTTTACAAAAACCCTACTTTTGTGAAAAATATGTAACAAAACGGAGGAAAACTTTTGCAAATATAAACATTTTTAACTGAAAATTTGGACATATACTTTTAAAAAGCATTCACATATCATACTAAAAGTTTGCACCAAAAACTCCTCAAGAAAAAACTTTTCTTCCTAAATGTGACTCCTTCCACTGTATGAACAATCGATTGTGCCGATCGAATTCGCGAAAACCGAAAAAATTAGAAGAAAACGCTTAACTTCGGATTAAATTTCAAGCTTTGTGAATCAAATGTATAACATAAATATTACTACTGATCTAGTGCCTAGATTTAAACAGAAAGAAATCAGGTTGATTGCATTAGAAAATTTTAGTATATAAAAAACTGCATGAAGATGTGCCAAACTTTAAAGATTTTTTTTTTTAACTGTACCACACATCGAAAAACAAAGTACCCCATTGAAATCAGCGTGTCCGAAATATATAGAATTGATGTTCTGACCATTATTTTTTTTATATCATGCTGTTTAAATTTTAAATTCACATTATTTGACAGCAAATGAAATAGGAAAATTTAGCAAAATGTTTCGCAAAGGAAAAATTATGATTCAGGCACTAATTAAACCTGTTGAATCACGTTTTATAATACCGAATTTCGAAACGGTTTGATGAGGGGGCTGTTTTTTACTTTTCGCTCCTTGTCCATTTACAAAATATTTTACAACTTCTCTTAATTTTGATTTAAATTCATAAAATTTACATCTATAAAATCAATGAATTCTTACTGCCAGATTTCATTTGGGCGTTAATGGGTTAACTGAAATTCCTATAAAAATTTAATTATTTTTTTATTTCAGTTACTTTACCTGTTTTGAAAACAACTGACAAAACTAGTAAAATCAACTAATGATGGTTTGTTTATACCAAAAATAAAAATTACTTAAAACAACTGTTACTAAAAAATTTGAATTTTTAGTTGTTTTTATAAATAACTGTTAAAACAGTTGTTTTGAATTTATTTATAGTAAATATATATTAAATAACTGTAATTACAGTTAAAAATCACTGCTACCGATTACTACACAAATAACAATTCTCAATAGGATACAGCAGTTAAGTACCTGAACACTCATATTAATTTAATATATATTTTAAGGAATATTTTTTTTCAGAAATATTTACAGGACCCTTGAAATTATCGTTCTGGTTATTTTATGCATATTTTGCTTCTCTATGACGTATCAAAATTTAAACCAAATCAGAGATTTTCATTCTGGGACATACCTTGTTAGTTAACATCTGCTGTTCTTATTGGATAAAAAAGGTACCAAACTATAAAAAGTATTTAAACAGGTAATTAAACAAAATGTCTAACTGTAATAGAAACATTAAATTAAAACTAACAGGTGTTTATAAAATGGTTATATCAAACAAAACATTTAAGAGAAAAAATCCACCACTATAGACAGCATAAGAGCACACTTTTTTCATAATAGGTACTGGATGTAAAACAAAAAGAGTACCCGCAACAATTTACTCCAAACACGATTAATTATGGGTTAACAATTCCATAACACTCGTACGCATATAGTAAGATTTAAGAAAAACTGATTCATAAAAAAAGATACAAACAAACTAGCAGAAAATACCACATTCCATTTTGGGCAAGACAAGGTGAAAGACGTGCATTATCTGGTAAGAAACCAGTAAATAAAGTCAGACTTGTATAAAAGCGTTAAGAAACAAGAACAAGTATTTTAACAAACAAAATGAGGAAGAAACTAAGGAAAAAAGTTTCAAGTGGTTTTTAAGTGAGAGTTTTTGTTGTGTGTTTAGTAAGAGATGAAGGGAAAAATCAATGTTTAACGAATACATTGGTTAAGAGGGGAGTGTTTCAACAACAATATGCTTTCATATGGTTTAGTATAAAACCAATAAGACGTGGCGTTGGTTGGAAAAAAGTTTAGAGAAAAATACAAAGAAAATATAAGGAAATTTAATAAGATAAAATTGTAAATGGAATATTTTTTAAAAAATAATAAATTAATAACGAAATTTGAATAAAACTTTACCGATAGTTAAAACAGTGAATGTTTTATATAAGTGAAAGTGAGATATAAAAGAATTTAATAAAAGAAAACGAAAAGATGTGAAATTTACAACAGTTATCTCATAATTTTAAACAAAACTTAAGTAAATCTAAATAATTTATACAAAAAAGTTGCATAAAAATCGAATTTAATTAGTTTTTATAACAAACACCTAAAGAAAAATCTAGTTCAAATTGAAAAAACAAAAATATCTATGACTATTTAAGAAAACATGTCTACAAATTTAAATAATGTCTTACAAAGACGTAAAACAGCAAAGCAAAAATCAAAACATCATATTGAAAAAGATCAGTTAATAACCCCTGCTGGCGTTGAAACGTCAGCGACAACAAGTGATAAAAACGAAAGACTTCAATCGGGCAGAGAAAGCACCAAACTTGAATATAAGAAAAACTTAACGGCAACAACATTTACAAACACTGTCCATAACTTATGCAATGGTAACATTACACCAATAGTAAACTGTTGTCGTGATGTTAATTGTTGTTTAAATGCAAAAACCACAACCGGGACAGCAATTGCAAATTATCAACCATTTTTAAGAGGTTCTATGCCAAAAGAATCGAGTATAAGAAGATCTGTTTCCTCAACCAGATCATATTTTAACAGTGAAAGAGATGATGACAGCGAAAAATCTCTTCAAAAAACTAATCCAGCTCAAAATATTCCCTCTTCTGTAAGCGATAGCTTTGTATTACAAATACAATTAGACATCTTTACATGGAGTTTATTTTTTCTGGCCTTCTTAACTCGTTTTTATAAATTATCTTATCCCCGTAATGTAGTATTCGATGAATTACATTACGGTAAATTTATTGCCCATTATATACGCCATATATTCTTTTTTGATCAACATCCTCCTTTGGGGAAACAAATTATTGCTACAATAGCTCAAACTATAGGATTTGATGGTAACTTTACCGCGGCCCGCATAGGTTCAGAATATTCGGCCGATATTCCCATATTCTGGCTAAGATTTGTTCCAGCTTTATGTGGCAGCCTCTTACCAAGTACAGTTTATAATTTGCTTAAGGAAGCCGGTATCTCAAAATGGTGTTCTTTATTGGGTGGCCTTCTTGTCATCTTTGATAATGCTTTACTTACCCAATCGCGTTTCGTTTTAATGGAATCCATGTTATTGTTATTTTGTTCATTGGGTTTATATTTTTGCTGAAATTCCAAAAATCGCAATTTCCTCAACTCAGTTGGATTTTATATGGTCTGGCTTCATCGTCGCTGCTTACCTGTGCTTTGTGTGTTAAATATGTTGGATTTTTAACGTTTTGTTTGGCCAGTTATTTGATTTTACGTTATTTATGGGATTTAATTTATGATGCAACAAAATCAAGTAAGTGTAAAACTAAAATTGTGTAGTTACAAATTTAGATAATGATCTTGAATTAGATTAATGATCTTCCCTGTCCTGTCAGAATAATACGAATATTTTCCGAATATTATGTAAACTTCCTAGTGGGTCTTTTTTGGTCAAAAGTGTACAAATTTTCTGCCGAATTTCTGAACGTTTTCAAAAACAAAATCGAATTTTTCCATTTGGAACGAAATCAACAAATCGCTTTTTTAGGAACATCCTAGCGTGTAGCTTGGAACTTTTTGAATTTTTTCTCCAATATATATCAAACTAATTTCAATAGATGATTAATTCAAGCTCTACAAGCTAATTGTGCTTATCGAGCTTGATTGTATACACATAAAATCTTTAAATTCAAATGTTCACCATTTGTTTTAAATGCGTTTTTTATGAAAGTGTTAAAATCCATTGCCTCATTCCAACTTGGTATCAATTTTTCAACTTGTTTCACAAAAGTTAGCATTACATTATAATACACTTAAGCAAATTTAAACGATACATAAAAAATTTTAATGAAAAAAATTAAAGTAAATTTTAATTTAAATACAAATTTTCGTCGATTATAATTCATTTTCTAACAATATATGCTTTTAGAAAGTTCCCTAATGTGGACCCTTTGGGGTTTTTTTAAAAATTGTTATACAACTTTTTTGAATTAGTTGCCACAAGAAAATTATCTCTAGGGAATTGGTCTATAAGCTGATGTATTTTGATTTGGAATAATTCCCTTAGCTTTTTTTATATATCCCAAATACCAGATGTAGGGCCACATTAGGATACATTCCCTTACTAAAAACCGCTCAATATGCTTCAATTTTCCGACTCCTTTATTTGTGTGCCTAAAATATACTTAAAATGGCTCTAGAGAGCGGCACGTAGCATGGATCATAAAAAAAATATGAAATCCTAAGGAAATTTCCTTTCATTTGAGGGTATGTACTCAACACTTATATGTTTCTCCGCCTACCGGATTTTAAGTCGCTGGCGCCCCTGGGCCTCCTTCTCTTAACCCAAGATAGAAAAACATTTTTTTTTTAATTCCAGAAGTTGTCATTTTAGGAACGCCAAAAATACACAAAGTCCATTTTTGGCCAAAATGCCATTGATTTGAAAAGTTATTAATTTAAAAGGTTTTAAAGTTCTCTCTTTGTTGAAGCAAACTTTAAATTTAAAAAGTAGATCCAAAAAATTTTATTAATAAAATATGTATTTCTTTTTTTAAGATTTTCATATCATCCTACAAACTGTGACACAATTCGTTATATTTACCATCATACCGATTTGTATTTATTTGGGTATATTCTATATACATCTACAAACATTATATCGAGCTGGACCTCATGATAGTGTTATGACAAGTGCCTTTCAAGCCTCGCTAGAGGGGGGTCTAGCTTCAATAACTAAAGGACAGCCAGTACAAGTAGCGCATGGTTCACAAATTACCCTAAGACATACGCATGGACGTACATGTTGGTTGCATTCACATGCTCATGTTTATCCAGTGCGATATCCCGATAAACGAGGATCATCGCACCAACAACAGGTGACATGTTATTCGTTTAAAGATGTAAACAACTGGTGGATAGTTAAAAGACCCGAAAGAGATGATTTGGTAGTAGCAGATGAACCAGATGCTATACGCCATGATGATATTATACAATTAGTACATGGTATAACGAGCCGAGCCTTAAATTCACATGATGTTGCGGCGCCAATGACACCACAATGTCAAGAAGTTTCTTGTTATATTGATTATGAAATTAATATGAAAGGAGAGATTTTATGGAAAGTAGAAATATTAAATAAAGATACGGTAAGAAGAAATTTATGCAAATCGAAAGGAATTTTAAAATCAGTATCAAAAACAAAGCTTAATATATATATATATATATATATATATATATATATATATATATATATATATATTAGGCCGGGTCGATTTGTATGGAGGCAAAAAAAATCGCTCAACGTTCAAGGAAAATCGTATTCTAGGGCTCAAAATAAGAAACTTTGCCGAAGGAACCATACCTCTAAAACGAATTCTGATGTCCCGACTTTTGACCCGTAGGGTCAAATTTTGAAAAATCCACTTTGACCCATTTAGAGTGCCCAAATCGAATCCAACCCCAACCGAATATAATTTATACATGCATCTGCTAGAGCGTCTTCCGGAGAAGAAATAGAGACCCTAATCTTTGAAAGACTCCTCCTACTTTCTGAAATATCTCTATCCCGAGATTTGTACATTTTGCTATAAAACACGGTTAAAAAGGCTCTCTTTCAACTTAAATTTAACCCCTTAACGGTCACCTAGAATGATGATTTATGCATAAATCTGCTAGCGCGTCTCACGGAGAAGAATTAGCTCCCATAATCTTGGAGAGATTCCTCCTACTTTGTGAAATATCAAAGTGGGCTTTTTCAAAATTTGACCCTACGGGAGAAAAGTCGGGACATCAGAATTCGTTTTAGAGGTATGGTTCCTTTGGCAGAGTTTCTTATTTTGATCCCTAGAATACGATTTTCCTTGAACGTTGAGCGATTTTTAAATCGACCCGCCCTAATATATATATATTTTAAATTCTTTTAAAAATGTTGAACAATTATTTAAAAGTAAATTGAGATGAATAATTTAAAATGTTTTATTCTTGTTTAATAGGAGGGACCAGTTTGGCATGCTATTAAATCGGAAGTACGTTTAATACATGTTTCTACAGGGGCAGCAATGAAATTTACCGGACGCCAATTACCCGACTGGGGTTTTAATCAACATGAAGTTGCAGCTGATCGTGTAATAGATCATAAAGATACTATATGGAATGTTGAAGAGCATCGTTATACTAAATGTAAGTAAAAGAGGGGTTTAAGTAGAAACAGGACATTAAAAAAGTTGGACAGTTACTACTGTTTGTTCAGTAATCAGTAGGACAAGGAATTTCAAATTCATGTTTTTTTCTCATTAGCCTTAATATGATATGGACTAAATATTTACCCGAATCATAAAATATGTAGCAAAATGTCATTGATTTGTACTTGCTTATTTTGACAAAATTAGAGATGTCACGAATATTGTATTCGGCAATTTACCGAATATTTGATAATTGGTTTAAAACCGAATATTCGGCCGATTAGTAAAATTCTTGGTTGACTTTTCATATGAAAAATCGCCCAAGTTTGAATAAGAAATTTATAGGTGATTTTTCATATGAAATTAATAACAATTTTTTTATTTTTAAATGAAAAAGAATTTCCTGAGCTTTCAAAAATCAACATTTCACATTTTATTTATTAATAAACAAAAAAAAAATATTTTTGCTTGAAAAGTGAAAGGAAATTTACTTTACTTTAAATTTACTTCAATTTATTTTTTTTTTGTTTTTTCCTATTTAAATTTAATAAAAAATTAGGTTATATTCGTCCATATATGAGTCCTTTTTGCACATATTGAATTGCACATATTTGCCCATTTATGACACTCTTTTTGCGACACTCCATATTTGAGCACCTTTAGCAAATATGAAATCACATAGACCTCCATATCGCACTTGATCAACAAGAGGGTATTAACTCAAAATTTTTAAAATATCACTTTTTTCAAGAAATCAACTAACAACATCAATATCTATCTATTGTAAAAATTTCAACGTATTCCGATTACTCTTTCATCTCGAAAACCACTTTTGAGACCATTTTCATGATAATGTAGTGACTACCTTTATTTCAACAAAAAGGTATTATTTCGAGTTAATACAAAAGTTTAAATAGAAATGAATCGTATATTTTCATAAAAAAGTTATTATTTTGATTTGAGCCTTTATTTATGTTAAAAATAATCAAACTGTTTTATTTATATTTGGTTGTATTTTGAGTTGATACTGTTTTGTTGATAAAATTTGTTTTATTCTATAAATTTAAATCGATAGAATTTCAAAAAAATGGTATTAACTCAAAAAATTGATTTTTTTTTGCAATGAGTGGTAAAATTTAAAATAAAAACAATGTATATATATTTTCAAATGGAAATTGCTTGTTATGATATGTTTGAATTTTTAAATTCTGTTAAAATGTAGCCATAAACAGTTTTTTGACTCTACTGAAAATTTTGAGTTAATACCCTCTTGTTGATCAAGTGCGATATATGAAAATATGTCATTTTGAATATATGTCATCGCATATATTTCCATATATTTAACATATATTTCCATATTTGTTCATATAAGCAAACATATATGTGCTTTTTTAACCGGGTAAGCAATTTTTTGCAAAAAATTTTTTTTTATTTTTCATATGAAAAATCGGCAAATTTGCAATTTTGTATAAGAAAATTTTTTATATGAAAAATTGCTCAATTTTGTAAAAGAAATTTTTGGTAATCATCAGGGTCTTAGTTCCATAACTGAATAATCTTTAGGTATATTAAATGAATAAATGAAATTAAACTTTTCGAATTTTGGCAATTCTTATTACAAACTTTTTTTCAAATGAAAAATCGATCAATTTTGTATAAAATATTTCGTATGAAAAATCACCCAAAAATTTCTTATATAAAATTTTGTAAAATAAATTTTTTTCATATTGTGTATAAAAAATTTATGATTTTATAAAGAAATTTTTGGGTGGTTTTTCATATGAAAAATCGCACAATTTTATATAAGAAATTTTTGGGTGGTTTTTCATATAAAATATCATACAAATTAAGCGATTTTTCATATGAAATGGTAAATTTTTGAAAAAAGTGTATTTTTAACAAAAATTCCAAAATTCGAAAAATTAAATTTTTCATTTCATTTATTCAATTGAACAGTTCATGTGATTAAGGACGAATAGACCACTTTTTCGCAAACACGTTTTTTTTTTTTGCATAAATGCATTTTATTAGCAGAGCCCTACAATCCTATGCAGAAATTTTGGGGAAATTTTGACTTTTAAGGCTAAAAAAATGACTGAAAGTGCAATAATTTGTATATTTTTATATTTTTGTTTAAATTGGGAGTGAACTAACGCACAATTTTGATTAAATACAACACAAAAACATACAAAAATTTTACTTTCGGTAACAATGTGTTAAAAGAACATTACGAAGAACAAACCACACTTATTATATTGGCAAAAAATTTTACCGTTCTTGAGTTATAAGACTTTAAAGTGTGGAAAGCAAAAAGGGCGAATATCCATCCTTAACAAAATATTATATAAAAATTATTTAGCTGCGAGTTTAAAATTGATATTAGCTAAAATTTGAAATTGTACACAAAAAAACAATCTTAGCACATACAAACAAATTAACCAGATTTGCGAAAAAAAAATCTTCAGTGCTATAGCGTAATTAAGATCATATAACCACGAATACATGGTCTAAGCATATTTTAACCGTCTTTTGAATTATTTTATTTCGGAAATCAAATCTTTAAACATATTTTATAGTTACTTGCCTTCGATAAAGGAATATTAAAAAAAAAAATTAACAAAAAATATTTTTTTGCATGTCCTTGCAATCCTTAAAAAGTGTATCCTTGAAGTCCATAAAGTGTTACAAACAATTAAAAACCATAGTTCGTCAAGTTTTGCAAGTCTCATGAAAATGTAGTCAAAATCTGCTACATTTTTATTCAAATTTCAATACATTTTTTTGGATATTCGCCCTTTTTCCATTTAAGCAAAAATTGAAGTCCAATTTTTGTCAAGTTCTCTTTCGAATACCTTACTAAAATTTTGTATATACATATTTAAAAAAACGTAAATTTTGCAAAATCATTTTTTTTTTTCTGTTTTGCAAAATTTATAATTTTTAAATTTTCTCAAAAACTAATAAAAATTAAGATGTGAAATGTTGATTTTGTGAAAGCCCAGGAAATTTCCTTTCATTTAAAAATAAAAAAAAAAATAAAAAATTTGTCGAAAAATTGATAAAATAGATAAGACTATAGCCTTATCAAATTTTCATTTTTTGCAAAAAAAAATTTTTTTTTTTTTTATTTTTAAATGAAAGGAAATTTCCTGGACTTTCACAAAATCAACATTTCACATCTTAATTTTTTTTAGTTTTTGAGATATTTAAAAAACGTAAATTTTGCAAAATCATTTTTTTTTCTGTTTTGCAAAATTTATAATTTTTAAATTTTCTCAAAAACTAATAAAAATTAAGATGTGAAATGTTGATTTTGTGAAAGCCCAGGAAATTTCCTTTCATTTAAAAATAAAATTTAAATGAAAGGAAATCAAATTTTCATTTTTTGCAAAAAAAAATTTTATTTTTTTTTATTTTTAAATGAAAGGAAATTTCCTGGGCTTTCCAAAAATCAACATTTCACATCTTAATTTTTATTAGTTTCTGAGAAAATTTAAAAATTATAAATTTTGCAAAACAGAAAAAAAAAAAATGATTTTGCAAAATTTACGTTTTTTTAAATATCTCAAAAACTATAAAAAATTAAGATGTGAAATGTTGATTTTGTGAAAGCCCAGGAAATTTCCTTTCATTTAAAAATAAAAAAAAAATTAAAAAATTTTGTCGAAAAATTGATAAAATAGATAAGACTATAGCCTTATCAAATTTTCATTTTTTGCAAAAAAAAATTTTATTTTTTTTTATTTTTAAATGAAAGGAAATTTCCTGGGCTTTCCAAAAATCAACATTTCACATCTTAATTTTTATTAGTTTTTGAGAAAATTTAAAATTTATAAATTTTGCAAAACAGAAAAAAAAATGATTTTGCAAAATTTACGTTTTTTTAAATATCTCAAAAACTATAAAAAATTAAGATGTGAAATGTTGATTTTGTGAAAGCCCAGGAAATTTCCTTTCATTTAAAAATAAAAAAAAAATTAAAAAATTTTGTCGAAAAATTGATAAAATAGATAAGACTATAGCCTTATCAAATTTTCATTTTTTGCAAAAAAAAATTTTATTTTTTTTTTATTTTTAAATGAAAGGAAATTTCCTGGGCTTTCACAAAATCAACATTTCACATCTTAATTTTTTTTTAGTTTTTGAGATATTTAAAAAACGTAAATTTTGCAAAATCATTTTTTTTTTCTGTTTTGCAAAATTTATAATTTTTAAATTTTCTCAAAAACTAATAAAAATTAAGATGTGAAATGTTGATTTTGTGAAAGCCCAGGAAATTTCCTTTCATTTAAAAATAAAAAAAAAAATAAAAAATTTGTCGAAAAATTGATAAAATAGATAAGACTATAGCCTTATCAAATTTTCATTTTTTGCAAAAAAAATTTTTATTTTTTTTTTATTTTTAAATGAAAAAACTGAAAAAAATGGTAAGAGTAGTTTGTTTAGGTGACGTCCAAGTATTATAAAAAATGTATTTCCAGGAAGGTGGAAAATCGGAGCATTTTGATCAAAAAATAAACTTTTCTCATTAATATAGCTCGAACGCCTGATGTCGTACCTTGTACCTTTAGAACAGTATAATTTAGTTCTAGTGTCAAACATTTTTCGACCTGAATCTTTAGGTGTAAAAAGTACTTACATGTACTTACAAGTGCTCCCCACTGTATACTTATTTCATATCCAGTCGACATACAAATTTCACACTTTTTCGTATAACTTTTTTAGTTAAGGAGAACATCCAAGCAAATTGCGTGTTTGCATTGAGAGCTTGTCCAATATTATTTAAAAATTAATTGCTTTTAAGAAAGACAGTTAACTAAAGAATAAATACACTATTTTACTTTGTACAATATACTTTTTTCCTTACCTGTATTACAATAAACAACTACTGAAACAGTCTGGTATGTGATGAATTTCACGTTCGATCGAAATTGTATATATAATCGATTATAATTTGTTTCAGAAAACATATTTTCGACTGAAACTTATATCAATCGATAATGTTAGTTATAATTAAAATGTGGCGAAATAATGAGACTTGAAATTTTAATTTCGATCGCAAGTGAAATTCATCACACATTAGTGTGGTTTTGCCATAAAAAGTAATGTTTTATTAGTTATTTAAAAAATAAATAAAAATCTTGAATTTTAAAAAATTATGGTTTATTTTATTTTTTGTTATTATTTGATGTATTAATAGTTTAAAAAATTCATTTTAAATACATACATAAGTATTTCAAATGCACAAAAACGTAAGTAGTACTAGTAGTATACACAAAACACTTATAGTAACCGAAAAAAAAGATTTTTTTTTATTAAAATATATTTTGAAAAAACAACCGACAAAAATAACTAAAAATTTTTCCAATTGTTTCAGCTGTTTTAAAAATTTTGTAGTAAAAATTGTCAGTTATTTGTAAGACATTGTTTGTTATTTTATATGCATTTGTTAGTTGGTTTTTCACCAGTTAAAAATAACTGCATTTTCAGTTATTTTAAAGGTAAGCATTTTTGTCGCATTTTTAACGGCATTTACCATTGTTGTAGCTGCCTCTTTCGATAGATTCTACCAACAAACATTTTTGGGTGTTTACTGCACTGCGTTTTATGTAAATTGATTAGTTGTAGTTGCTCCTGCGCATAAAGCGTATTGTTTGCTATAAAACAAATAAAAAAAATGTGTATAAATTCCATTTAATTGTTAACGAAATTTTTTGAGTGTAAAAGTTTCAGTTTATTGTTAACGACATAATTTCTGAGTGTAAATTTGTTCACAATTTCTTTCGTTGTTATTGTTTCAAATATGCAGCAAAAAACAAACATATGCACGCAGTTTCATTATTTGTTTTTATTTGCTACAATAATTATATTTACACGCAGTAGCAACAACAAAATTCAATTTACACAATGCGCAATGTAACAAAAAAAAAAAAACTGACACACTCAGAGGACTAAACACTATGATTGTTGTTGTTGGTTCCATGTATTAAGTTTTTTTTTTTTATTTGTTACTGCGCATGTCATGAATTGAATTGTTTTTTTGTGTTGCTGTATGTGAAGCTTATACAAGTCCACACAAACAAAAGAAAAAAAACAAGTATATGTATGTGCGTCTTGAATACTTGAAACAATTACCATAGGCAGTTACAGCGCTAGTTGTTGTTGCTACATTTTTAAAAACAAAAATATTTTTTGGAAAAATATTTTTTTTCTGCTTGCTATTATTCTGTGATTCTGTTTGCCTGGTATTTTAACACTAATTTAAGGCTAAAATGAACCAAAATTCAAATATATTTTTTTTAAATTCACGAAAAATGTTTCCTCCTCTTTCACTCTCCAATCTAATGTTTAACCCTTCGTTGCATGCCATTGCATATATGCAATGTTGACTTCGCGGGTATCTGACAACTGCGCTTTTAAACAAATACCGTTATTTTTTCTTTCGTTGATCTCTTTTATGTCAAAACATTCTATTTTTGTTGCAATTTTGCGTTTTTTTGTTAAACATTTGTTAATATTAGTTGCTAAAACAAGAAGTATTTAAAGTAAGCGAAAAAAAAGTGTTGATTTCTTTAATTATTCTGAAATCCTGTGAAAGTTAACTGAAATGTAAGTATTATTTGAGTATTTTACTACATTTTCTTTGCAAATAACTACAAATTTTTAATTGCAAAGTATTTACTTGAGCGCTGTAATGTATCATTGCATATGTGCAAATTCATGCGTTTGCGCTTATGTGAACTTATATTGCTTATATGTTGTTATATTGCATATATGTAATTCCATGCATGTAATCATAATTTTGTTTAGTTCACACTAGCAAATTGTGGTATTTTCTCGCTTGGTACAGTCCGAACTTAAAACTTCCAGACGACAAAATTATGATGGAAAAAACCACGCGGAGAATCCTGCGAATATGTTGCAACTGTTGATAATTTTGTTATACTAGGGCGGATCAATAAGTCCGTGACTTTTTGAATGAAAAACAGTTTTTTTTTTTGCAAAAAAAAAATTATTTTTTAACATAATCTTCTTTTAGCTCAATACACTTAGTCCAATGTTTCTCCAAATTATGTATCGCTTCCAAAAAAAAAAAGATTTTTCGAGGTCCATTAAATAGGCATTTGTTTGATCAAATCACCAGTGCATTATCTAGATGAAAAATAACTTTTTTCTTGGTTATATAAGGTCGTTTTTTTTAAATCCGCCTTAAATCGGTCCAATAAGTTGGCATAATATTCGCCGTTTATTGTTACCGTCACCATATTGGCCACGATTACGTTTATGGTCAATTGAGAGCAAACGCGGCACCCATCTTGCAGACAGCTTTCTTAAACCCAACTGATCATTTTAAATCGAAACCACACTGCCCTATGAAATGCCTATGGCATCAACAATCTCACACACTTTTACTCTTTGATCGGCCAACACCATATCGTGGATTTTTTAGACATTTTCGGGTCTAATGACCTCAATTGGACGACAAGAACGTTTTGCGTCATTTGTACTAAGCGTTGAAAGGTCATAATAATGGTAGATACAAACGCGCAAAAGGCAACATTTTTAACGAAACGTTGGCGGATTTTCGTTTGAAACGCTTTGCAAAATGGGAAAAACATCAATAGCTAGGAAAAACATCAAAGGCCTTCAGAAGTATCAAAAAAATCTTTTCCGTAAGGTATGTGCCAAGTTTATGTATATATATATATTTTTTTTTTTTTAAGTTTATTCGAACATTCATATTTTTACAATTCTTAATTTTTGAGAAAGCATCCAAGAAGTTTGCCAGTTCCCCAAACCGATGTTCGACTAGATCACATGGATCATTGGCCAAAATGGATATATAACGGAATTACATGCTAATTGCCGGGCTGTAATGGATAAATTTTTATTAAATGCGAAGAGTGAGACACAGCCTTATGCTTCAAGAAATTGTTTCAAAAAATTTCATTCAGAATAGTTTTTGAAATACAAAATAAAGTCAACCTTTTTTGTAGTTATATATCTAATTAAAAATAAAAACATGAATTAAATCAAATTTTGTTCTTAAAATTTTAATTAATATTTCTCTATAACATAAAATGTTTTTACTTCTTGAGCATTGAAATCGATAAATCGTGAAAGTATGAAAGAAAGTAAATATATACATTTCCATGGATTTGCTGCATGATATTGCATATATGCAATGTTACATAACTCTTAAAATAGATATAGGAAGTCCACCAAATTTAATTTCTGCAATCATAACTTAACACGCAACAAGAATAAAACTCCAAAATTTTTTTTTCTGTAAGGAAATTAAATCATGCAACGAAGGGTTAAGACAAGTCCCCCGCACACCCTTAACGTCATAAAAAATAAATGCAAAAAAATACTCCCCCCTCGCCCACAAGCAAACATTAGTATCAATGTAAAGAACATTCCATTCACAGCAACACAATACACACATTAAATGCGTGTGCATGTGTGTATATGCATTTTACATTTTTCGTGATAGGATAGGAACAAATCAAAACAAGCTGTATAAGCAGGAGAAACAACAAAAAAAAATGTTTACGAAAAATAAAATTTTTGCTTGCTGTTTTTTTGGTTTTCTGTTCGCCTGGTATTTTTACAACAATTTTAGGTTTAAAAAACCGAAATTTGTTTTTAAATTTATGAAATTTATGGCTGCAAATGAATTTAAAATACCAGGCAAACAGAAAAAGCAGCAAGCAGAAATTTTTTCCTAAACATATTTTTTTTTTGTTGGTGTTCTTTGCATGTAGAGCTTATTTGTTTTTTTCCTATCGCAAATAAACAAAAATGCATACACACACATGTGTGTATTTTTTTGTTGTGAATGGAATTTGCTTTAAACGTCGTAAACAATAAATGCAAAAACTACTCCCCCCTCGCCAACAAGCAAACATTAGTATCACTGTAAAGAACATTCCATTCACAACAATAAAATACACACATTATATGCGTGTGCATGTGTGTATATGCATTTTACATTTTTTGCGATAGGATAGGAACAAATCAAAACAAGCTGTATAAGCAGGAGAAACAACAAAAAAAAATGTTTACGAAAAATAAAATTTTTGCTTGCTGTTTTTTTGGTTTTCTGTTCGCCTGGTATTTTTACAACAATTTCAGGTTTAAAAAACCGAAATTTATGGCTGCAAATGAATTTAAAATACCAGGCAAACAGAAAAAGCAGCAAGCAGAAATTTTTTCCTAAACATATTTTTTATTTGTTGTTGCTCCTTGCATATAAATCTTATTTGTGTTTTTTTCCTATCGCAAATAAACAAAAATGCATACACACACATGTGTGTATTTTGCAAAACATACTCCCCCCTCGCCAACAAGCAAACATTAGTATCACTGTAAAGAACATTCCACTCTCAACAACAAAATACACACATTAAATGCGTGTGCATGTGTGTATATGTATTTTACATTTTTTTTTTTTGATAGGAACAAATCAAAACAAGCTGTATAAGCAGGAGAAACAACAAAAAAAAAATGTTTACGAAAAATAAAATTTTTGCTTGCTGTTTTTTATGGTTTTCTGTGCGCCTGGTATTTTTACAACAATTTTTGGTTTAAAAACCTGAAATTTATTTTTAAATTTATGAAATTTATGGCCGCAAACGAATTTAAAATACCAGGCAAACAGAAAACGCAGCAAGCAGAAATTTTTTCTTAAACATATTTTTTTTGTTGTTGCTCCTTGCATGTAAAACTTGTTTGTTTTTTTCCTATTGCAAATAAACAATAATGCATACACACATGTACATGTGTGTATTTTTTTGTTGTGAATGGAATTTGCTTCTTCTTTACAGTGATGCCTACTCTATTAAAATAAAACAAACAGTAAGAACCTTTAAAAAACGCTAGATGATAATTTTTATTAAAATTTTTGCTTTTTACACTAAAATATTATATAATACAACTAAAATATTTGCAATATATTTAATCAAATATATTAACATTCACATGAACGAGATAATTAAATCTTTTAGATTTTGTTAAAAAATATGGCACCACTCTTTTGTTCTGTTGTGGAGGGATATACAAATTGCACAATGCAGCCAATACACTTTAACAATTTTTCTCATTTCCTGGTTACGAAATTTAGCATTTCACACAAAATGTATGTGAAAAATTGTTCGCTTTTAGTTTAAGCTTCTATTGAAAATATTACTACTTTTGGATAGTACAAAAGCGCTAATACTAAAGTAAAAAGCGTTAAGTTGGCATCGCTGTTTTTTTTTACTAGATATTTTAAACAAAAGTTGGTGTTTCAAAAACAAAAAATATTTTGTTTAGAAAGTTTTTTCTGTTTGCTATTTTTTCTGTTCGCCTGGTATTTTAAATCCAATTTCAGTATTAAAAGAACCCAAAATATAAAAGCAAAAATTTAAAAAATATTTGGTGGGGGTTGGTTGTTTTAGACATTTAAATGGAGAGAAAGAAAAACAAATTTCGTTTATTTAAAAAAAAAATAATTTGAATTTGGTTAATTTAAGCCTAAAATTTGTTTTAAAATACCAGGCGAACAGAATCACAGAATAACAGCAAGCAGAAAAAATATTTTTCCAAAAAATATGGTTTTTTTTTTATGCAGCAGCGACAACTTGCTTTGTAATTGTTTCAAGTATACACAAACAAATATATGCATTGACGCTCGTGTATACTTGTATATTTGTTTTTCTTTTTGTTTGTGTACATTTGTAAATACTAAGCTTTACACGCAGGAACAAAAACAATTTAATTCATGACATGCGCAGTGCAGTTCGTTGAAACAAAACAAAAAAAAACTTAATACATGGGATCAACAACAACGATCGTAGTGTTTGGTTCTCTGCATATGTAGTTTTTTTTTTTTGTTTAGATAATATACATGGAATCGTTGTTGTTGCTTCTGCATGTAAATTAAATTATTGTAACAAATACAAACAAATAAATAAAAATGCATGCATATGTTTGTTCGTAGGTTTTGTTTGCATATTTGAAACAATAGCAACGAAGGTTGTTTTTTTTTTAACCAAAAATATTTTTTCTGCTTGCTGCAGAAAAAAAATTGTGAAATTATGTCGGCAAATTTGTAAAATTTTACACTCATAGAAAATTATGTAGTTATAAATAAACTGGAATTTGGCATACACTCAAAAAAGTTTGACAGTTGTTTGTGTAGTAATCGAAGAGTTCCAACAAAAATAATGTTTAAAACTTATTTGAAAAAATTTCACAATATTTTTTACAATTTTATTAATATTTCAAATTTAAAAAAAATAAAAAAATTAATAATTTGAAATATTAATTTTGTTTATTTATTTATTTTAATTTTTATTTATTCAGTTTTTATTTCACTAAGATAAATTCCTTCTCGCCTAAAATTGCCTGTTAGGTCAGTTTAATAATTATGCACCAAATTTGAAAGTACCGCTCAATGATTCTTTTTACAATTGATTATACGAGTATTACCAATATTAATACGAAAAAGTCTGACTCTAGTTATGACTGTATTCCCCATGTGTTTGATGCTGCAAAAGTCACAGATTTTTTTTTTTTTTTTTTTGTTTGAAATTGACATGACAAATAAAATTCGAATTTTAATGTTGTTTGGTATCAAAAGTTGTGACATTCAGTCTTTAAAAAAGTCTTAGGACAGCCACTGTCTAAAATCGTATTTCTAAAAAGTACAATTTTTGTATGAAAGTAGTTCTTTAGAAAGAGTTTTTTAATTAAAAAACTGCTAAAAAAAAAATTCTATGGCTCAAATATTAAACCTTTTTTGAATTTTTTTTAATTGCCCAAAAAATATACAAATTTTCTTAACACTTTTGTGTTTTTGATGATTCTTTTTAGTCGTTTAAGACGAACTCGGTTACGAGAAAACCTCGGTTTGAAAGTGCCGACGTTTTGATAACAATTTTGAAGTAACATCTGCTAATACGAACTTGCTGTTTTTGACAGTCCCATAAACAAATATTTTGTGGACAATAAAAAAAAAGTTAAAACAAATTTTTCTCCCGTAAATACGAACCTCGCTTATAACAAGTAAATTTTTCTGGTCCCTGGGAGTTCATCCTAATTGGGTTTTACTACATTTGGTTTTTGTAATGGTTTTTTAATTTAAAACTATTTTATTAACATTGCATTTTTTTCAAATATATGAAAACAAATCTTTTTTTGGGGTCCGTGGACCAGTAGAAATGCATCAAGGGGTGTGTGAAGCGAAGGTAGATGGGCACCGCTGTTCTAGTATGTACAAATATGGATGACCATATATGATCACATAAAAAATATATATGTTTATAAAAATTTATAATTTGAACTTTTTTATCCGGAGTTATTGTAAATTCTTGTTTAATTTATATTTGTTATTATTGATAATATGTTTTTGAATTGCAATTTATGTATTCTGAATTTCAAGTGATAATTTCTGAATTTCAAATGATATTTTCTAAATTGCAAATGGATATTTGGAATTTCAATTCATATTTTCTGAAGTTCAAATGGAAAATCTGATTTTCAATTAAAATTTTTTTTAATTTCAAATAGAAGTTCTAAATTTCAGTTGATGATTTCTGATTTGCAAATGGAAATACTGAATTTCAATTGATATTTTCTGAATTAAAATTGCAAAAGGAGTAGTAGGTGTTGTAGATCTAGTTGGGTAAATTTTTTAGAAATCTTAATTCACCCTTAAAATCTGAAACTATTGTTAAAAAACCAATTTAAAGACTTTGCAGACTAAAAATATGTTAACTTGAACTATGTACGTTCAAACTGAAAACCAAGTTACGAGTTTTCGTTTTTTGTTCTTTCAAGTTTTTCACTTTTAAATTCCTTTTTAAATCGAAAACTTTAAAATCCGAAAACTTACATTTTAGATCATGTTCACAATAAAAGCTAAAACTAAAGGTGGAAATGTATTGGACAATTTTTTCGCTTTCAGTTTTAACTTTTATTGTGAAAGTTCTCTTAAAGAATTATCGAATTTCTTTATTAAATTTGAAAGCTTAATTGTTAAGACCTCTTCCTTCTTTTTCAGCTCATGATGAACGTGAACGGGAAAAAACAGTTATTAACCGCTGAAATGTTACCAACTAAAGCTACTAAACTTAGTTTTTTCGATAAATTTTTAGAATTGCAATCGAAAATGTTTTGGCGTGGTCAGCAAGTACAAAGTCATATGTATAGTTCAGAACCTAGCGAATGGCCTTTACTCACAAAAGGCATTGCCTATTGGGTGGATACAAAATCAAATGGTCAAATACATTTACTGGGAAATATACTCATATGGTATACCAGCACTTTGACAGTTTTTGTATATACCATTTTGGGTATATTTTACATATTACGTCGGCGCCGTTTATGCTATGATATCGATGAGCAAGAATGGCAGAAATTTGTATCTGTTGGTCATATATTTTTTATGGGTTATTTGATACATTATTTGCCATATTTCTTTATGGAAAGTACTCTGTTTTTACATCATTATTTTCCAGCATTTTTATTCAAACTTCAACTTATGTGCTTTGTTATCGAACATATCGATTATTTGTTAAGGCATTTTTGTGGCTCATCCTTATGGATGGTAAGATCATATCGTTTGGGTGTCATAGCTTGGTTTGTGGCTGCAGTCAGTGTGTATATACGTTTCCTGCCCTTAAGTTATGGTTTGGAAAAACTTACAGCTAATGATGTTATAAAATTACGTTGGAAAGATACCTGGGATTTTGTTATACAAAGGGAGACAGCGATACATTAAATACATGGAATTATAGTTATTTAAATAATAAATATTCAAGAATTTTATCGTGTATATTACATTTTATGTTAATTGAGATTTAGTGTACTTTTAGTAAACATTTATATACAAAAAATTTATATTAAAATAATATATTTCATACAATTAAACAGTAACAAGAGTTTGCAATTAATAGATTAATAAAATTATGAATTGTAAGTATAAAAAAATTATTTCATCAATTGCTTTAATTAACTAATCCAGTTATTACATACTGATGCCAAATAAGATATGTGGGGTTACCGCGTAACTCGATTCGTAAATCAATTTTCAAATTCAGAAATCTTGTTGCTTTCGTAAAAACAAAATCTTTTTAAAAGATCTTACATTTTTAATTTCTATTTGTAGTTTACAAGAGTCAGATCCATAAAATAGAAAAAAGTTAAATTTTTTATTGAACTTTTTTTTAACCCATACATAGTATAAAAAATATGATTATGAAATAAAACATTATATTTTTGTTTGAATAGGCTCATTAGGTTATTGGTAATTGAAAAAAAAAAATCATGATATGCATCAACTGTTCATCAGTGGCGATATTTGTTAACAAAGTAAGATTTCTTTGATAAGCCTTTATTTCCGAAAAAAGAGGTGTTTGGTGTATCTCGTAAACTAACACAGCTAGAATTTGAAGTTTGTCACGTAGTTTCATCTAATGCCTAGAACAAGACAGTCCAATCCATTTTTGTTTATTTAAATGAGTTAGTGGTCAAAACGGTATGAGAAGTTACAAAAAAATCGATTTTCGAACCCATTGTTTGGTGGGTAGGAGGGGGCAAATATGTAAACATTTTTCTTTCTAATTTAAAGACCCCAAACAAGAATCAGAAGTCAAAATAGAAATATATCCAAAAACAAAAAATCGGTAGTGAAAGGTTTAAAGATTTACGAATTTGAAAAGTTTTTATTCGAAGCGAGTTACTCTGTTACCCCCTAGATGAAAATTACTGATATTGCTATTAAAATTAAAAAAAAAAAAAAAAAAAAAAAAAATTGCAATCATTTGTAACTGTTTACACATAATATACAAATATAAAATAAATAAATATAAACTAATCCGAAATCTGAATTTGTACAATGTATTATCTATGCAATTTGGCCTAAGTGGCTTATTGCATTGCAAATAAATTAAATTAAAAATCAATTAACTGACATCCCTGAAACTCGGTCTTAGTGTGAAATCGACCATAATATTGCATACATACCTTAAATAAAAATAATGACAAAAGTTCCCCATCTGTATATTTTTGTTTTAATAAAAACATTTTAATTAGGTTGATGTCTTCAAAAATAAAAAGCAAAGCCACGTTGAACATAACTTAAACCAATATCTGAACCAGGAGGAAAGTCATTACGTAGTTGTAGATATTTCTGAGAAGTCCAAAAGGCAAAATTCTAGAAAAAGAAAAAATTAAATGAAATAAATTAAAAAAATATGACAAAAGTATTAACCTTTAAAATAACTAAAAAATCGGTAATTTTAACGGTTAAAAATCACATTAAAATTGTTTCTTCTATTCGCTACACAACATTTTTTTTTTGGCAAATTTTAAAGATCGCTCAAATTTTGGCGGAATTCTTTTATTGTAAGTCATTTTGAATAACACGTATATCCTTCCCATAAAAGTATTGTCATGGTCTTATAAACATTGACCACCAGATTCCAAATCTGCTCTTAGAATTTTTCCTCCACATACCATTTTCGCGAAATTCGCAATATTGTTACCTTTTTTAACATATATTTTTGACAACTTTTGTTGCGACTTTGAAATAAAAAGCAATAAATTAATAAAGCAAATTGCAAATTATACATAATGGGTAACATATTTTTTTTCTCGAGTACGCTAATACTGTCCAGGTAGAAAAATTCAAACGGGAAAGCGTTAACAAAGTAAACTGTATATGGTGCTACAAGCGTTGGCAGAACGTCCGCATTCGAAAATTAAAGTGTTGAGCCAACCCTGAAATGATAACGTCAATCTTCGGTTGGCCGTTTATTTTTTGAAACGTTGGAAAGCATTGGCAACAATGGTAAAATAAATGCTATGCCAACCCAGAAATTATAACGTCAATCTTCGGTTGGACGTTTGTATTTCGAAAGGTTGGCGAAGAGTTTGCAAAACAATATAAAAGGTTCTCTAATAGCGGAAAAAAAGAGTTTTCCATTTAATGTTAAAGTGGTTAAAGTAAAACTTTGGTGATTTTTAGTGAAGTTAATTGTCCTTAATAATATTAAATGATTTCGAATTGAAATTAATAACATTTTAAGATTTTCTTTTCAATATTTAGAAAATTCAGTTTTTTTTTTGCCAAAATATAAAAATTTAAATTTGTATTTTTTAGTTTAAATTGAGAGACTTCCAAAAAAATCTTATTTGAATTATTTTTATGAAAAAACTAATAATAAAGTGATTTTTTTTTGAAAGTCGGATTAACCACTTTAAACCAATGTTTTGCCAGCAGTATTTTTTTTATATACAGACGGAAATTTTGTGAATCGTGTACTGGCAAAGCCCATACAGCAGGTGTTGATAAAGTGCTGTAACCCAATGTTTTGCCAGTAGTATTTTTCCCTATACAGTCGTAAATTTCGTAAAAGATGTACTGGCAACGCACTTTCTATAAACGCCGACAGAGCACATTGAACGATGTTTTGCCAGCAGTATTTTTTTTATTTTGTAAATTTTGTAAAACAAGTACTGGCAAAGTCATTTTTGAAGACGTTGGCAAATCACTTTTAACTGATGTTTTGCCAGTAGTTGTGTTTCATACAGCTGCAAATATTGTAAAGCATGTATAGATAGGCAAGGCACTTTTTGCTAACGTTGGCAAAGCGTTCCAAATAAGTGCTTTCCCAATGATTTTTCTTTGGTACTACTGTTAACCAACGCTCTGCCAGCGCTTTGCTTTTTGTACCATCTGAATTTATTAAATATTAATTGAATTTCTTTATTTATAATATTAAACTAGCCTAATGGCCATAATTGGTTACATAATAGTCACAAAACTATTTAAAAAAAACAGTAAATGCCAATTCTATAAACCGGGTTTAAATAAAAAAAAAAAAAAAAACGAAAACCGGGTTTAAAAAAAAACCATTTTTTAAGTATTCGAAAACCTACTTTTAAATAGGTCATATAGTTAACTACAATATTTATTAAAAATTTAATTGAAATTGGAGTCTCAAAGATTTTGACATTTGCTGTCAGAGTCGTAATATGTCATATACTTATACAAAAATATTTGAATGTTTATCAAAAAATGTATTTTTTATTATAAGAAGAAGAGTTCGAGATCTATGTAATAAAAAATACTGCACAAAAAGTATAGGGTTTGAAAACACAATAGTTCCGTTTTCAGAAAAACCTATTTAAATCAAAATCTGTAGACAAAGTATGACAATACAGGCCTACAAAATTTTAGAGAGGTCAAGACCCTAGGACTAAAACATACTTTTCTAATTGCTTGACATCCGCTGAATCCGAATCTGAAAACTCAGTTTTAACCTTTCTCACGTCTTATTTATTTATTTATTTATTTATTTTCTTCATTTTCAATGACCTAGCCTTTTGGCCATAATCGGTCATAAACTTCTACTCACAAACAAGTTACAATATTTCTGTATTATTATAACAAGAGATAAATATTTAAAATTAATTAATAAAATAATTATAAAAATAAAAAAATATATAATAAAATATTAATTATAAAATAATTAAAAAATAAAAAAACAAATCCCAAACAATCTTAAACAAAAAAATTTAATTTATATCAGCCATTAATTGCTGATAAAATAAAATAAAAAAAAAAAAAAAAAACTTCTATCATCTATTAGAAACATTTTGAATAAGTTTTCTTTTGAATGTATTAACCGAATCACAGAAATCTCGCCTTAAAGTATTTGGCAAACGATTAAAAGTTTATATCTTTTAAAAATCGTCCGTTTTAATTATAGCGAAAATACTATATCAAAAAATTTCAACTGACGATTTTTCCAGAAAGGAATAAGATTTTAGAAAGGTTGACCCTTTGGGGTTATTATGTAATTCGATTCGAAAAGAAATTCGATTCGAACAGAATTTTCACATTGAATATAAAATAATAAAATGTACATTTTAATGGGTAAAAATTATGGAAAAGTGTAGACAATGATCTAGTATTTGCGACAATTAAAAAAAAGGCTGGACTTTTAACTACGGATTTCATCTTATAAGTTTTAAAATTTCCGAATTCGAACCAAATTTTTCGAATCGAGTTACATAATAACCCAGGCTGGGTTTCAAAAACAATACGGAGGAATTTCAGATGACATAACAAATTTTCTGAAAAAAGCCATAATACGCAGTGTTATAACGTCCCGAATATAGCAAAATGCCGGGTTTCTATACACTTTATGCTAAAATATCTCGCAAACCTGATATTATTTATTTATTTATAATTCATCTATAATACTAAAGCCCACAAGGCCAAATAATAGTATAACATAGTAATAAAAAACTGAGTATTAATCTTAAAAATAAAAAAATTAAAATATACTTTATAGCCTAACATATTGGCTCCCCAGACATAATATTTATAAAAAGTTCATTAACAATGTTTAAAAATTAAAGTATTAAAGCATTTGACCCTATCAGTGGTAACATTGCATACTTAGGCCGAGTTTTTGGGATGTCAGTTAAACTTAGTTTAGTTAAACCGGTAATGAATTTGGTCAGCCATTTCCAAGTTTATAAACAAAAATTTGTCGGAAGCACTTCATCTTGTTTAGAATTTTGGTCTTTATCATGATAAAGATAAATAAACCACATTTTAGAAGTAGTATTCCATTTAAAAACTTCGTTAATCTAAGTTTAAAGATAATCAACATTCTAAAAACTCGGTCTTAGCCACACAAAAAAATATTATTATTCAAAAAAATAGTTCAGAAACCATTGAAATATTCCAAGATTTTTAACCGAAAGGCGTTATTTGAATGAGAGAAAATCCGTAATTCTAAGGGCAACCGATTCCAACACCGAGCAATTCTGATTATGAATGATCTTTCAAAAATAGTTCTCCTTATCCTGGGAATGAATATCTGTGGATTACGCCTTGAACGCATAAAAACAAAGTTCCTATATAAAGGTAAAGGTCTACGACTTTTAATGATTTTGTGGAAGAAAAGGAACGAGCGACATTTCACAAAATTATCAAAAGAACACCCAAGGAAGCGACTCACATGGTCAGAAACATGATTACGACGACGAACATTATAAACAAAGCGTACAATAGTATTCACCAGACGTCTGACTCTTGTAACATTAATATCAATAGTGCCAGAAAATACCTCGAGGCCATAAAGAACCTGAGACATCAAGAGAGCATGCACCAACTTACGTTTAACGGAAAGGGGTGAGTACATGTTCGACGAATAAATCCTACGTAATGCCCCCACACTCTACCACATAGGGCATCAATATGTGGTTTAAATGACAGTTTACTATCAAGTACAACACCTAAATATCTCAATTGATATACAAACTTAATTTATGGCTAAATATACATCAATATAAACTGTAAAACGATTTAAAACCCCAAACATAATTGCCTTAGATTTAGTAGAATTAACTGCAAGTGAATTGTCTGCAGTCCACTGTAAGACACGATCCATAGAAGCATTAATGCTACTCTCCAGTGACTCAGAAAACCTTTGACTACCACTGAAAAGTAAAAAAACATCGTCTGCAAATATAAAAGATCTGCAAATCTGTGAATTTAAAACCACAGGTAGGTCATTGATATAAAGAATAAACAAAAGGGACTACCCCTGAGGTAGCCCAGAATAAAGAGGTAGTAAAACAGACTCCAATCAATTTAAAGAAACAAATTGTAACCTGTCACTTATGTATGACATAATGAATCTGCAAGCAGATCTAGAGAAGTTGAAATTACTTTTCAGTTTAAGAACCATTTTAAAATAATCAACAAGAACACAAGAACACTTAACTTATTACAATTACAATCGTTTCTAATAGCATCAGTTAGTTTTAGCAGCAATGAAGTAGTACTATGTCCTTGACGAAATGCATATTGAGACTCATAAATACTCATCTGGGTAGACTCAAGAATTTGATCTTTAAGAAGGTATTCAACAACCTTTCAGATTCAATGGACCTCGAGCCTTTAGATCTAGGGTCTTATTCTCTTTTAAATGTTGTAGGCCTGTGTTGCTATAACTTTTAAGTTAGTCTACAGATTTTTTAAAAATAGGTTTTTCTGAAATCGTAAATAAATCGTCAGTACCTAATTCTAATTGTATATGGCCGACCGTCTTAATGGTTTGAATTAAATTCTATAATTTTCAAGACATTAATATACATATGTACTATATATATGTATGCATCTTAAAATTACGTTTTCACTCACCTTTTCAATTTCAGCTTCCAAACCGGACATGCGATAATAGACACACAGCGATGTTGTGCGCTTTTCTTTTTGTAAAAACGCCGAGAGATTATTTAACAAAGACACATCTAAATTCAAACAATAACTAATGTCCAAATGTTTTAATTTTGGACATAAATGTAAAATTTCCAATACCATCAGTGAATCCAAATTCTGGGCATGTCTTAAGCATAACAATTCCAAACCAGTAAAAGGACTACAACACAAGCAATCGTCATGAGAAGAGAAATCATAATTACATAAAGCCAATAGCTTAAGATTCGCAGGTTTTAAATAATGAAAATCCGTCAGCCACGTAGACATAACAGGCAGAAAATGAAAATCGATAGCTAAACCTTTTAAATATTCACCCTTTTCTTTAAGAATATGATAATATTCGTCAGTTTCATATATTTTATAATCGAAAGTATCAATATTTTGTATCATCGTAACATCAATATCCTGATCCAGTAAAACTTTTAGATGTTTTAAACGTGGTAGCTTCAGTACCTCCTCTACAGCCGGTTTGAGAGTATTCAAATTTAGTTTAAGTTCTTGTAGTTGTAGACATTCAGAAATCTCGGGCATTAACCTGAGATGTGACACCTCAAATGTTCGTATATCTAAAACTTTTAGATTTTTAAGATTTACCAAAATATCTTTCAGATATTCCTCTTGTATCTCATACACCTTTGTTTGTTCATCATATAAATGTAATTCTTCCAAATATTTGAAATTGGTTATATGATGTCCGGTTATAGGTACTGTTATGTGAAGATATTTTAGATTAGGCACTAATTTTGTTAATGCATCCATATCATCATCCTGAGGATAGCAATCCATTATATCTTCTTGAAATTCACATCTTTCAATGGCAGTGAAACAAACGACACCACATTCATCCATTTCTTTAAGGAATACATTTAAACAATCATCTATAATACGTAAGGTGTGGAATTCTTGTTCCATGGATTTTAAAAAATATTGAAAGTCATTAAAATTTGGTATTATTATTGGCAGTTCATTAAAGGCTAGTATCTTATAATCTGGTTGTCGTTTCCATATACCCACTATAATATTACGAAAACGTTTACAACATTTTGCAACGTGGATTTGATTGGGTAAATCTTGTATTCTTTCGAATATGCATTCCAAACAATCATCATTTAAATCCGTAATAGTTACATTATTGTAGTCATCATCTGGATGAAAGTTCGTGTTATATTTGAACGTTTACGTTAATAATTAAAAAACGCTTACAATTCTTACCATTATTTTGTAATTCGTCCATTGTTTTTTGTAAAATTTAGGGAAAATATTTTTGTTGTTTATTAAAATCCGGCGTAGATAATTTTTCTTATTTCTAATTGTGCAAAATATCTGTATGCAATAACAGCTGTTGTTTATTTAGAAAACGTCTAAAGAGGAACAAAAAAGAATAAGAGAGCGAATTTGTTAAAAGAGAACACAGTGAAAATTTACAAAGTTTCTCCACAGTGGGACGAAACTTTAAGCATAGCCACAAACTTGCAGTGAGTGCGTTGGTTTTAACAAGGGTTGTCAAACTATTCACACAATTAGTAATATGGATAGCGGCATTCAACAATTATTTGTTTAGGTTATTTTAACCATGGTTGGCAAACACTAACCTTAAAAACAGCTAACGAAATACATTAAAATACAGTTAACTTTAAAATACCCTAACGAAGTTATTTAAACAAAATAACTTAAAATACCGTTAACCGTAAAATATACCAACAACTATATAGCTTTAGCTTTTTAGATTGTATAGCGTATTAGCGTTAGATTGACATTTCAACGCAGTAACTGTCCCTATAAATGCCAAAAAGGTATATCGTTAACCTAAAAATAACACTAACAAAATAACTTAAAATACCGTTAACCCTAAACTAACATAACAAAATAACCTAAATTAAAATACCTATAAACTTAAAATAGCCTGACGAAATAATTTTAAGTACCGTTATCCAATAACTCTGACCTTATGAATCTGTTGCAACCCTGATTTTAATGGTTTTTTTTAGTAATTTCGTTTAAGTATTTTAGGGTTAACGGTATTTTAAATAATTTTATTGTGGTATTTTAAGATTAAAGGTATTTTATGTTATTTCGATAGTGGTATTTTAAGATTAACGATAGTTCTTTTTCAACGCTATTGGTATTTATTTGAAAAATGTTTAGTCCGATCAGTCAGATTTTCAAAATTTAAAAATATTTTAAAAAATTTTTATAAAATATCATAATAGAAATGTGGAAAATTGGATTTTTTCAAATAATTATTTGGCAATTCCGGATAACAATTGTTATCTACGTTTTTTATTAAGTCTAGAAGTTAAATAATTTTTATGGTCTTTTAACCACTTGACTAACTTTATTCTGTAAAAAAATAAAGCCGTTTAAAAGCATTGGGTAGAAAACGGAACAGCTGATTCATAACGATCTAATAACATGTGTTTTCTATTTACATATTACTCGCTAAATTAAAAGTCAAGTATCCTATACATTTTACCTGTCTAATGCAAACAAAATTAGACTAGTCTTTATCTTTAAAATATATATAAATTTTGCTAAATGTTGTTAAGGATTCTAGTAGGATACGTTTTATGAGTATACGTCATGGATTCGAAAAGAGGTCCAGGGTTTTAATAATTACATTAATAGCAAAATGTTTGGTTTGAAAAGAAAAAAAATGTTGAAATTAAGTAACGATTTAAAAAAAAAAATAAAATTTTGGAAAGCTATAAACGTTATAAAGTTACAACCAGAGACCCTTAATAACTGTTAAAGGTTAATTTTAGTTTCAAAAAAATCACTTAATGCTGTCTTATTACGATGTTAAATACACATATAGACTCCTAAATATGTATTTTTTAAGATTCCTTATTAAAATTTATTATTTGATTTTTATATAAACAACTAAACTTTAACAATTCAAATTGTTTTTTAAATTTATAAAACAAAAATAACAGAAATTCTTTAAGTGTTATTATAAAATAACTGTTATTTTATAAATCGTCCTTAAAAACTGCGTCAAAAATATCACAATAAATTTACTATTTTAAATCATTAACAATTAGATTTTTCATACACGGATTTTAAAAAAATCAAAATAACTATTATTTTTTAACAGTAATATTAAAAAATCAAAATAAAACTTATTAATAAATGTTTTGTTTAAAAAACAAAATTAAATCTACTTTGAGATTTTTTAAAATTAAATTCATAACTATTAGGGTCTTTTGTTATCGCACTTAAATTAAATTTTTTTTAATATATGTATTATAAAAAAGAAAGGTATAATTGGTATTTCAACACAATTTATTTGTCGATAAATTTTAAAAGTATTTTTTGTTTACTTTTCGCGCCAAACTTATTTTTTGAATTTCACCGAAACCGTTGTTTTATATTTCAAATGCTGCTCTGTGACCATTATGTTATTGACAATGATGCCACAGCACACATTCATGATCATCTATGTATAAACAAAAAATATAAATTTAAATAATTTAGTCAAAAACAACAACAAACTAGCCCCTAAAAGAAATACGCAAAGATCACTATGCAGATGAAAAACTAAAATATTAAACTTTTAGTTTTAAATTGTTTAGTAAAGTGTTGAGTCATTTTGGGTAGCTAAAAAAATGTTTAAAAATTTAAAAATATAAAATTTTTCAATTCTAATATGTACATTAATAACAAGATTTATGAAATTCAAAATTAAAATTTGTTAAATTTAATATAATTATGATCGTAAAAAAGACTATGAATTTTTTTAATATTAAAAAAATTAATTAAATAAAAATTTGTGAAATTTAATGTTTAATACAAATTTAAATTTTTTAATTTATATGCCATTAATATGTAACATAAACCTAGTGGAAGAAATAGTTGTAAAATTTTAATATTTTTTATGTTAAATATTAAAAAAACAGTGATTATCTAATTAAGCAAAAATAGCAATAAAAATAAGTATTTTACTTTGTGTAAAGTGTCAGAATATATATATTTAACAACATATATTTTTATAAAGCTAATTTTCTCTTTCTATTTTGTTTTATAGATATTTTTCACTTTTTTTCTTTTAGAATAATAAAAAAAAAAAAAAACAAATTTATCTATTAAAAACCACTGTGCTCTCTGAACATTTTGTCTAGCATTTGAACAAAGCCTCTTTATTATTTGACAGCAACTAAATTGTTGTTGTTTCCAAGAGTGCGTGAGTGAGTGAATTTTATTCATTTATTTAATTTTTTCATCAGTTTTTAAAAAACTCTTCAAACTGGCAGTCGACGGTTTCGGTGTTTACGATATGTTGAGATTTTTGGTAAGTTTTTTTTCCATTAAAAAAAGATATATCTATGTGAAAAATTTATAAAATATAGTGCAAAACGAACAAAATAATCGTGGAATAGAAAAATTCCTTATTTTTGTTCACTTAATAATGTAATTACTTTTGGTTTTTTCTCACTTTAATTGCTTTTATTAAATATTTATTCCTCGACGTTTTTATTTTTGGTTTTATGATTTCATTTTTGTGTAGTTAATATTCCATCCATATCTATGGCTAGGTATTTTTCTTTGTTGTTTTCTTTGTTGAATTAATAAATTTGTTATGCCGTACAAAAACTGGTTTTAATTATATAATTTCTTAATAAATTTATCAAAAATATATTTAAATTTATTATGTGCTATATTTATTCTTGAATTTATGCTCTTTTTGTAAATTTTTTATTGATTCGGAAATATTCCTTGGTGCAATAAAGTTGCTATGCTAGTTGGAGAAATGAGTCAAAGTGCAAACACAAATTGTATACCAATAGCATGTTTACACACCAGACGTAATCTTGTGAAAACAAGATTATGACCATAATCTGGTATAATTTGCTCGATTACCCATATAACCTTTAAAAAACTGCATACTGTTTTTGTAATATGTAATTGTTTACTACTTGTAGGCAATACTGCCCAATAAAAACAAAAAGCGCTAAATTTCGACTGATTTTGGGTTTTTTTAAGTAGCCTAACAAAATTTTTCCTAACAATCATACGCAGAAAAAAACAGTCAACAAAAATGGAATTTGTAAATTCAAACACCTTAATTTTTAAATTCAAATTTATTTTCAAAAAAATATTGTTTGAAATGTCTTGTGAATAAAAATTCTTTAAAAACAAAAATTTAAAATTACAAAAAAATCAACAAAATAATGTTTGTTTTTTTTCAAATCATCATTGTTGGTGCTAATTAAATTTTTTTGGTATTTACAAAATGTTCTATGATGCATGTTTAATATAACAAACAGAATTTTGTAATTTATGTCTGCATAACACTATAAAACACCAAAAAAGACCTTCTCTTGAAATACAAAATTTCTATATATGTACATATTTTTTTTTAAATCGCACGGTTAGTTTTCGAGGTATTTCAACTTTAAGATTTTCACTGAAACCCGTATTTTTATGGTGGACTGTAACAGTATGTTTAATACTAAAAAAAATCTCGTTCTCTTCGAGAAATGTGTGGCCAATTAAATGTAATTTGTCATCATAAATATTTACCTCCGCATCTTCATGTGAGGTACGGTTCTACGTCATTAACAGAGTTTTTTTCTGTTGTCATCTTCTTCGTCTGTTACTATAACTGACCAGGCACAAATACCTGGTACTTCTCGCCGTTCATTTATATTTTCATCACTTGATTTTAATACACAACGTTTTGATGACGTGATTGAATATTTTGATTATGTTGATGTGAGTATGTACTTTGGGAAATATTGCTGCGTCATGCAATTTTAACAGTATTCTGGATACAGCCAAAGTGGATGATCAAGCAAATTTATTGAATTCATACATGTATTGTATGTATAGTGCTGTGTCATTGGTAAAGGTAGTAGTTCGAATGATAATTCTTGGTTTAATTCCTCTGATATAAGATATAGTCTGTCAGTTCGGGATATTGATTATTGGTTATATCTCGATGACGGGAAGGAGAACTCTTTGTCGTTTAAGGAACCAGCTAAGAGGGAAATCTGTAATGCTAAGCGTAGAGCATGCTTAACTTTTTCGTAATAAAAGCTCAGGATAAATTTGGAATACACTTCGTGCTAATGGTCTTGGTGATAATGCATCAACCGTTGATAATGATGATGTTGAGGATTTGAACTTGTATTTTTATTCTAATCAAGGTAACCCTATCGATGAAAGTTTTTTAGATAATGTTCAAGATGAAGGTGGTTTTCACTTCATAATGATGATCTTTGTAAACTGATATTCAATTAAGTCAAATTCCGTTGGTTGTGGTGAGCTCTCCTTAAAATATTTGAAATTGATTTCACCTTATGTCAGTAAATATATTCTTTATCTCGTCAATAATGTACCACATCCACCTTTCCATCTTGCTTGAAAACTGGTAGAATAGTACCTATTAAGAAAGTAGGCGAATCTAGTGACATTGATAATTTACGATCCACTTCTATATTTCCAGTACTTTTTAAAATTTGGAAATTTTAATTAAGAACCAATTAGAATATTACATTGCTAATGTTTTTTTTTTTTATGAATCACAATATGTGGCACTTTTGGCTACATTATGAAAAAGCTTTCAGTGCTGCTTAATAGAGTAATCCGTTATTTCTTTTGTTTAAGGAGACAATCGTACCCATACGAACCCGTATGTTTCTAGATTCTTAGGTTATTTATTTTAGAACTATGTTAAAACAAGGACTATACTTTATTTTCAAAAGATTTATCATAACGATGAACTTATTTGAATTCATTTTTTTCTTTTGGTCATTCTACACGAAATTGTCAAATTCAAATCCCTAGATTAACCTTACTCTTAGAACGTTCGTTTCATGTGCGGTTAGCTCAAAAAAATAATAATAATTACTTGCCTGCATAGCTCAAGTCCTTAGAATTATCATTTTGCAATTTTAAACTCAAATTTTTTATCTATGTTCAAGGTAATGAGTTATAATATTTTTGACATTTTAATTGAACGTCGTGTAATTGTAATTAAATTTATATTCTTTGGTTTGCAGTGCCTTATTTATATTAAAAATGAAATTATGAACCATAAAAGGTTTTAAAAATTTTAAGTTTAATTCCACGGTATTGCATGCTCAAAACCATGGTGAAAATCTAAAAGTCTAAATATCTCAAAAACTATTCGTATGATTTTAAAATATTTGCCCGATTTGTATTCAGGTTATTTGAAAAACATATATTGCAAGAGGAGGTCCTTACCAAAATTAAAATTTATCGAATAGTGTAATCTTTGAAGATGTCAAAATAGTCAGTGTAAGTTTAATTTTCCTTAGAAATTCCGAATTTTAATTGCAAAAATTTCCTCAATCTGATTTATGGCAAAAAAAGGGATAATAATAGAAAGAAATTAAAATTTCTTTTAGTTTTTATTCCAAAATAACCACATGAAAGTTAACGATCCAAAAATGAAGAACTTTTGTAACGCTTTTAACCGTTTTTGAACCCATAGCTGCCTCCATGTGCAAAGGGTTTTCTGTAAAAAAGGAACTGAAGATTTCTCTATAGAAAAAACTTTTAAAATTATAAATCTAGTTATAAACCTCAGAAAAAGTGTTTCGATTTTAAACGTGCAGTTTAATTAAATTTTCTAACATCAAGAAGGAAACAACTTTAACACTTCATTATAATGCCATTTTTGTTTATATTTTAATAAATCCAATTCAAATCCGAAACGGAGTTCATAAAATCCACGGCAAAGTAACTTTTGTCGTTTGGACAAAAAAAGCTAGATTCAGATTTTAATAAAATTGTGAAATGAATAAAGCTTGATTCACACTATTTCTATATTTTTCCCCGTATTGGACATACAAAATGTCACCTTCAAAACATTATTTGACAATAATTTGACAATTTGTATCGCCAATATTGGGAAATAGTAGATATAAATGGACACAGATGGATAGCGTGTAAATTGTATTTGTCCGTATCCGTATTTGTTGATACAAATAGTCAAATCATTTAAAGTTTTTTTTTTGAAAATTACATTTCGTTTATCAATACTGGGATTTAGTAGATATGGGTGGACAGATGGTAGATAGCGTGTTAATCAAACTTTATGTGTTTGATTAAAATTCATTTTTTTACCTAAATAAATTGTATTTTAGTCTTTGTCAGCTAACAAAAATGAAAGTCATTCTTTGCAAGCAATTCCTTATCTAGATTTTTAAAATTATGTTTACCTTTTAGATTCATGCCTATCTAGGTTTTCTGAAACAATTTCGACAGTAGAAAGCCGGAATACGTTTAAAAGCTGTCGGCGCTACAAAATTAGCCCCAATGAAATAACCTTCAAAGAGAAAAATGCAATAACTCCCAGTGAAATAAAACCCAAAGAAAATGAAATAATTCCCAAAGGAAAATAATAAAATAACTCCTAAACAAGAAATTAAATAAAGGCCAAATATTGGGCTTTATTTCATAATGAAAAAACTAACAACAAAAATTTGAAATAACTTCCAATAAAAATTACACCAAAAAATTAAATTAAGCCCAAAATAATTAACAAAAGTTTATTTTATTATAAATTTTACTCAAATCTGACCAAGGGTCCTCCGATTTTCTTTATACATATATATATATATATTGTGAACAGCAAAACTGTATGGATCCATAGAAAATCGCGCTTTTAGGTTTTTAAAATTGTAATAACTCGCTTTTTTATTTACGTTTTTAACTTTTCAGTGTAACCCACATAAAACCATTTAATTAAAGCGCAGCTGGAAATGATTTTTTTATTTTTATATATCTATTTAAGGTATTAAAAATCGCGGCTATTTAAAATATAATACTTTATAATAAAGTTCTGCTTGCATAGCTTTTAATAAATTTTTGTTTAGTTATTCAAGTGCCAAAGGCAAAAATCGCCGCAATTTTTAATACACATTTTTCGTCTGCAGCGTTTTTTAATTTTTATATTTATTTCGCTGCGATTTTTAATACCATGCAGTGCGTTTTTCTTTATTTTTTTTTAGATATTCAAGAAAAGTAAATTGTTCTTTCATGTTTTTTTTTCTTATATGTTTATTTAGTTATTCAAGCACGCATTCGAAAATTTTGCATAAAAATCGCGGTAATTTTTTATACCAATTTTCAAATATAAAACAAATTTCAATACAAAAATCTTTTGATGAACTTTTTATAAATTTTATAAAATGATTATGCATTTAAGAGAATAAAGCAAATATCTATGTCCGACCAAGTATTTGGCTTCGGAGTACGGCCAGAAAGTGATTTTTGAAGAATTGAGTACATTTTCAGAATAAATTCTTTACAGTCTTAACACAAGAATTTGTTAAATTCGTTATATATTTTATAAAAAATAACAAAGTTCACGTATTGCCATTTTTTTTTTTTTTTTCAAAAGACAACATAAAATACTTCAACTGATTATTTCATATTTTTGAAAGAAAATTGCAAAATTTTTATTTATTCATGTTTAAATATTTTTTGTGTTACTTTAAACAAATTTCGTTGTCAAAATTAACCGAACGTCACATTTTATTTAAATTAAAAAGTAAATTTTTTAAGTTCTGCTACGATTTCGGTTGAACTTGAAAAGCTGGCCGAAGTTCGGCTACGGCTTTTTAAAAATAAAAAATATTAAAAATAAAGTTTGCTGCTGTGTGAATACTTTTGTCCGCCACTATAACTGTAAAAAAAGTGAGTTCGGTCGGGCACTAGTTATTTCAATGGGGTTAACATCGTAGCACCAAAGCTGCCAATAGTTCTAGATAACACTAATAGGCACACAAACACAGCAAAAATGTTTTGAGTACATTCATGTAAGATCATGTATGTATGTATATAGTTTGTAAATTTAGTAGGGCACTTTTACGAGCTTTATGTGAAACTTTATAAAAAAACTAGATTTTGGACAGTATAAACGATATAATCATTTACATGAATCCGTTCAATTTATATTCTAATTTTCAATATAACCTGTAAAATCTATTAAATAATTTGTATTTTTATTTCTTACAGTTTACGTTTAGTGCTGGTATTTATACTGGTATTTACATCAGCCAAAACTATGAGGTAATCTTAATTGACATCGCTTTATTAACTAAAAAATATTATTGGTTTTTATTAACATTCCTATTTTTTTTTTTATTATAGGTTCCTCGTGTTGATGAGCCCGGTAAAATAATTGATAAAATCAAAGAAATGGCTGATGAACATCGTAAAAAGTAATACATTTTATAAATTGTTTAAAAAAAAAAAAAACCTTTCACCTCATTAAGAAAAAATATTAAAATCCCTAATTTGTTGTTTTATTTTTATTCTTTTATTTTTAAGAAATGTACGCTTTAAGGTCTTATTAAAACAAGTTTAAATACAAAAAAAAAATATAGATTTAATTATTGTATATTAATAATTTGTTCATTTCTTTCTCGGGGTAACTTTACTAAATAAGTTTTCAATTATCTCAAAGAAAAATTTATAAAGATTACAAGAAATCGTTTAGTATCAGAAGTATAACTTTGTGGATATCCAATGGTAATTTATAGTTTCAAAATAAATTTTTAATATATTGGAAATTAGACTCTGTTTTTTATATTGGAACTTAGAATCTCTGCGTTCTTCATAAAATGTTTGACCAGTTTTTAATGTAATTAATAGTTTTGAGGTTTTGTATTTTTTTACTATATTCTAGTATCAAACAAATAAATAAAACAATAAAAATATTGAAGACTTATTTACACTCATTCATTTCATTATTTTTTGCAGCTTTTTGCGAAGTTGTCAAAATAACTACGCCAAACCACTGTTACTAAAATACAGTATTTTTGGTTAGTTATGTTTTTTAATGACTGTCTAAAATAGTTATTTTAAATTTCCCTACAGTAAAATGACTACAATAACAGTTAAAATTACTAAAACAGTTTGCTACACGAATGACTGACATGTAGTTACGGGAAGTATTTTCTGAGTGCACTTGATAAAATTTTAAAGCATATAAAATTCAAATTAACAACTTATCTACAATCCACCTTAAATTAGATTTCGCTCATATGATTGTGTATAAAATGATAAGCGAACTAGTTTAAACCGGTTTTCGAGCTGAAGTTAATGTAGCTTAAAGTTAAAGTTTGATGGTACAAAACTTAATATAGTCACCTTTTTAAATCCTAAATAGTTGTAAACCCTAAAATACCGATAACGATTCAATACCGTTTCAAGGTACTATTTTTTAATTTAAGTTAGCACTAGCACCAAATGAAATAACTTAAAAAACCGTTAACCTTAATATACCTTAACGAAATAATTCTAAAATATCCTAACGAAATACATAATTTTTTTCTCTCAAAAACAACATTACTTTTAAATTATAAAAAAAAAACATCACAAGGGTCAATTTTGTTAATCATAAATACATACAAACATACATATCGTTCACTCCATGAAAAAAGATTGAAAAATTTGGCATTTTGACCTCGTCATTCGACTTTCTTCATATTGTGAACAGGAAGAGCCTATGGAGCAATTTAGACCTTCCCGTTTTTAGATCTTTTAAATTTTAAAAACTCGACCTAGTTTCTAATCCGGCTAACCTAACGAAATAACGTAAAATAACATTACCCCTAAAATAACCTAACGAAATAGTTTAAAATAACGTTGACCTTAAAAAAAATATAACGATATAACTTAAAATATCGTTAAGCTTAGGTTAGGTCGAAAAGAGGATTTGGAGAAGGGAAATACTTCCCTAATCCGACTCAAGTCCCTGAGGACTTACACTTAAGCCAGAATGTCGGCTTGTTGTGCGCTCTAAACAATCGGTTCTATGTCACCTTACTACCCCAGGAACTCCGTCGCACTGACGAAACTCCTCAACTTCTTCCATCCTATGCCCCTAAGATCCCCCAATGTGGATATTGGGTCACTGGATAGTATTTCGACCAGGATCCCTACCAATGCGTGGCATTCACAGAGATAGTGTTCCAAGGTCTCCTCGTCCTCCCCACAGGCAATACAGACTCCCGAGTCCGCATTACCAATACGGTGGAGATGGGTCCTCAGTGTCGAGTGTCCCGTGAGGATTTCCATCAAAAGGCTCAGTTTCTTCCTACTAAGATTCAGAATTTCCATCGTCCTGTCTCTGTCCGGGTTTCCCCAGAGAATCCCAGTGGTCCTGCCAACACCCGCATTTTCCCAAATGGTCCTATGCATGGTGTCAGCCCAGTCCACCAGCTCCGCCTTGAGAGCTCAAAAAGGTTTAGCGTTCTCCAAAGTGACTAATTCCAGGGAAGATTCTCCCCTAGCCAAATCATTAGCCACTTCGTTTCCCGCTATACCACAGTGTCCCGGCACCCATATAATCTCAATGCGTCCCCGTGCAGAGAAATCGTTAATTTCCCCTTTACACCTGAGTATCGTCATTGATCCCACAGAGTCCGTAGATAAAGCCAGGATAGCCGCTTGGCTATCCGTGAAAATCACAATATCACCGGTCAAGCCCATGATATTCACCTGCTTAATGCACTCCGTAATCTCTGTGACCTCCGCCTGTAGTACGGTGTTATGGTCAGGAAGACGGAAGCATTGGCGTACATTGAAGTCAGCGTCACTGAAGCCCAGACCCTTTTTTCCATCGAGTTTTGATCCATCCATGTAAAAGTGGATCCCCGGTTGGTTCCTCAAGAAGGTCCCATTTAACCATGGTTGCCTGTCGGGGATTAACGTGTCACAGAGCGTCGTGACAGACCTCTCTGAAATCCTATCGCAGTCCCATTCTGGGACGCAATACCCTGGCAATTGGTCCAAAATAGTACGGTGCCCGGTAATATGGCCATTATTGTCCCATTCCCCGGTAGCCCCCAGCCGCATCATAGTCAATGCGGCCTCGTACTTCACCTGTACCTCAATTGGGCGAATTGCCAGAATAGTCTCGACAGCCCTAGTAGATGTGGTTCTCATTGCGCCACTAATGCCCAAACAGCATAGGCGCCGTATCTTCTGCAATAGTCCCACGTTAACCTTAAAATACCCTAACGAAATATTCACAAAATACCGTTATCCAATACCGATAACCGAATGAAACGGTTGTCAACCCTGATTTCTTTTAAAAGACCTTAAAGCTGCCGACATTTTTGTTTTAATTTTACGAAATTTCTTTAATTTTTTTTTATTTCTCTAGAAATCCTGCCGAGCAACTATTACATGATGTTAAAAAGAACGCTAAAAAGATTATCGATTAAATGTTTGGAGTGAGACTAAACCAGAGGCTGTAATTTTTAAAATACACACATAATTTTTATTTTTTATTATTTTTAGCAATTTTAAAAAAGTTTAGTTAATTTGTTAAATTTTTTTTGACGTATGTTTTTTAATTTGTAATTAAATGATTTATGTTTATATTTTTTTAAACCGCAAAACAGGAAATTTGTTTTTAAAAAATATTTTTTACCCAAAGGTAAGACTTTTTGGAATGACTTTAATATATAAGGGGAATGTTGGCTAATATGAGCATCTATTTGGTTTTTGGGCAATAAAAAAACAAATTAGGATTTTCGAAATACATCAGCTTATAGGAAAACTTTTTGGTCACATTACATAATTGTCTGGTGCCAACTAATATAAAAAGTTTTCTTAAAACGTTTTTGAAAATAACTGAAATGCCTAGCACACTTCACCGACCATGCTTGGTAAAGTGAAAAAAAAATTATACAGTAAAACTCGCTTAAGACGAACCCTCGGTTAATACGAACTAATTTAATAGTCCCGACGTTCTGGCAACAATTTTCATATAAAATACATATTTTAATACGAACAGTCGGTTATTACGAACTGTTTTAAGCAGTCCCAAAAACTCGTTTTCGTACTGTATCCGTTTTATGGGATAGACCTAGTACGAATTCCATATCCGTGGATGACTTTCTAGATATAGATGCTAATGTTTTGACGTCACATACATTACCAGATGAAGAAATATTTTAAATTGTTAATCCTCCCGATGTTGAAAATTTGTCAAGTGATGAAGAAGTCGAAATAGAGGAGGAAATACCTAATATACAAACGGTACACAATAGCTTAATAAACATAACAAACTATATTCGAACAAAATCGTGTGTCGAAGGAGCTGACAATCATATTTTGGTAATAGAAAAACTTATAACGAATGAAATCGTTAATTCAGTCATTCAGAAAAAAATAACAGGTTTTTTTTTTTAAATGAAGAATTTTAATTGAATTTTTAATTGTGAATGCATGAAATGCTAATTTTATATTTTATTTATGTAAAAATCTGAATAATCTTGTTTTTGTTTTAATATATATAAATTTTTATCGTTAAAAAAAAAAAATTCCCGCTTAAAACGAACCTCGCTTAAGACGAACTAATTTTTTTGGTCCCTCGGAGTTCGTCTTAACCGGGTTTTACTGTATATGCTTTTTTTTAAATATTTTTAAATGTGGGAATAAATCTAGTTTACTGGTATAGCTCAAAAATAAAAAAAAAAAACGATAATTAGGTTTAAAATATGAGTTAAATAAAAAATTGTCGGCATCCCATATTTTCTGAGTTATAGGCCTCTGAAGTTAGGATATTTCATTTAATGAGCATGAGGAATTTCAAAAAATTTCGACACACAAAATATTTGCAAAATTTGTTTTGTATGACATGAATAAACTTTTGTATGTGTTAGCCGATATTAAAGGATGCTAAATCCATCCGAGTTTATCATTTATCTTTAACGGAACAAAAACTATGGCGGTTTTAAGTTTAAAGCAAATTATAAAATAAAAGTCTGCTTGGATTTAATTAAGTTACATCAATTTATAGATCTTATTGTATTTATCACAACTTAAAATATATATTGTATTTCACCAAGATACAAATAAGTCAAAGTCAAAACTTTGGAAGTCCATAACTCGAAATTTGGCACGAAGCTTAATCTAATGACCAGAACGAAATCAAACAAAGCATTTTTGGATAATCGAATGTTTTAGTGATAAAAACGGTCTGAGAAGTTTCAAAAAATCGCTGTCCATCGCTTCTCTCAATTCAAAAATCTTGTAACCTCTAAATTCAATTTGAGCTGGTGTTGAACGTTTTTTAAATAGCACATTTATTTGAAACTAGGCATGTTATTGAAAAGGAACAATATGATATCATTAGAAAGCTTATTAAAATGCCTTTAATTTGACAGCCCAAAAATGAAACTATTAAACAATTGCAGCCCAACTTATGATTTAGTATGTCCAAAATGCGGATTCGCTGAGGAAAGTTTTTCTGTGTAAAAAGCCTTTTTTAATATAAATTTTATATGGTTTATAACAAGATAAGATTGCAAATGGTGCGCCCCGGTAGGCTAGTTGGTAGCGTGCTGGCTTATCAGTGCGGGGGTCGTGGGTTCGATTCGCACCAGAGGCACTAGTCTGTTTTCGCTACAACGCGCCGAAGACCATAGTAGATAGTGCTCGGTTAGGGTAATAGTATATAATTTGTAATTATATGATTATTAATTAATAATAATAATAATAAAACATTGCAAATGGCGAAGATACAAAAGAATACAAAACCGATCTGTGGAAGTCCATAACTCGAGAACCGGGGATCGCCGGCAAAAAAAAAAAAATATTTTTGAGCTCAGCATTTAAAGTTCTATTAATCGTGAAAATTTCAAAGAAATCCGAGTTATGTCCGTAAACTAGAGTTTATCATCGAAATCCAGTTTTAACTAGATTACGAACATATGGATGTGTCTAAAGTTATACGCGAACTAGATTTTGAAATCTAGTTTAAACCGGATTTCGAGCTAAAGTAAATGCAGCATTAGCCAATATATGTTCTCTGACCATCTATTTGCCAACGCTGGAAATTTAGTTTCCCCATTGGTTCTTCGACGTTTTTTGAACAGCTTGAGCTTTTGTCTCATGCTGTTATCATTTTCGAAAATCACTTGGGCCACCTGTTAAAGTGACTTGCCAGAGCTTGCCCGTTTGTATTTTACTGTTTCGGGAAGCATAACGATCTATTTACACTAGTGGCTCACTTTTCCAAACAAATTTTTTTCTTATTTATCATTTTTGTTGACTAAGGGCGAATAAATTTTCTAAAAATAACCAGTTTAATTTTAACCATAGATAATTCCATGTTTTGAAATTCATCACAATGGCTAAGCCCTAAACTTTGGTTAATTTGAAATAAGTAACAGGTCTATATAAATAATTTTTATTAGAATTGTAAATAAAATTATTACGTACCGTTTGCGAAAATCGGGTGGGAATATTCCTTAAATAGCACATTTGTTGTTCAGTTGTAATACTCTATGTGGTTTTCATATTAACGATATATTGTTCTTTGTTGCCCTTTTTTTTGCAACTTCAAAATATCACCAGGAAAACCGTATATTCGCAGCAAAACTTCTTTTTTTAACACGCGGCCATTAGAGTGAATTGTATATAAATGTATATATGTATAAGAACTTGCACAATTATATGATATTACAATTTGATGTTGATTTTTATTTGAATTTAAATGCTTTAAAGCATATATATTATATAAAATATATAGAGTATCAGTGGTGATCTGTATTAAACAGAGGTGAATTCGAAATTTCTTGATTATTTACACAATGTTTGACATTTTCATACAGAATCACTTTAGCAAACACTACACTCTCTTGGTCTTTAGTAGACTTGGGTAATCTAGTTCGTTTGAGTGAGCGCTCTTTCTAGTTCAATTGAAATGAATGAACTAGGTCGCTCATCTAGTTCAATCGATATTGGACAATTTCGTTAGTTTTATAATTTTAAAGCGAATGATTCATATTAGACACCTCTTTTAACATTAAAAAAAAATTGAGCTGCAACATTCAAAAAAAAAAAAAAACAAAATTACATAAGAAATTTTGTAAATATTTATATGAATTTGTACAATGTATTAACAATGCACTTTGGCCTAAGTGGCTTACTGCGTTGCAAATAAATAAATAAAAATAAACTCAAAAGCAACATAAATATTACTCAAATATAAAAAAAAAAAAACGAAAAGAGCATGACGTAAAAGAGCTGAAGATTGTGAACTAGCTCTCTAGTTCAAAGTAAAGAATAGTTCAATTGAACTATGTCTTTAACGAACTACACAAGTCTTTTAGTAAGGAAAATAATTTCATTTAATTTTTAAAATAATCTACACCAATAGAAAATTTTTCTATTCCGGACACAACTACACAAGTCTTTAGTAAGGAAAATAATTATATTTGATTTTTAAAATAATCTACACCAATAGAAAATTTTTCATATTCCGGACCTACTATGACCTCTTAATATTTTATTAAAAATGTTATTAATTTTTTTAATATATGTTTTGTGTCTTACTTTAAATAAATGATACACCGCCACCATAATATTCAATACGTGTCTGAGGTTCCACAAATGCTAGCCAATCTGATGCATGTGTTGGCAAAAGACCCATACTGTTGCATTTATATAGCGCCACTGCTACATTAGCTAAATTACCTAAGAAATAAACCAACTTTTGCCCAGTACCCTGAGCTCCTTCAGCCATTTTGGAGGTGACTTGTGTAGAAAACATAGCTTTAATGGGACGTATTAACATCATACCAATCATCATTATAGGGAAAATTGAAATGGTATTGCCGGACATATACATAATAAATAAATTCATAGGTATCTGTAATTAGAAACAATATTAGTAAATTTTCCGTTCCTTTCCCATCACAACTCACCTGTTTAAGGGGACCCAGTGCTAAGTCCCATGATTTTTTAATAACCAAACGTTGATCTCTAACCACCTCAGTTTGATTAACTAAAGCATTTGGATTGAAGCCGGGTGGTGCGGGTAAATCATTGGATTTGCTTTTAATTAAAGATGATAAAAATGTATAAATATCTGAACTTTTGTTCTTTATATAGTTGATGAAAAACTCATACTTGATATTAAAATCTAATGACCATTTACTTTTCTTGGATGATTGTTTAGCAGACATTTTCGTGTTATTTTCCTTACCAAATTTATTGGTATTTAATAATTAAAACAAATTTTTCTTGTTAAATACACGCACGACAAAGTGTAAAAGAAAAAACTCGAAACACACCTCATTAATGTTAAAAGGATGACAAGTAAAATGAAATGTCAAATAAAATACAACTCTAGGTGTGTTAAAAACTCACCGCTCAGCGGGGATGTACGCTCACAAGCGACTTTAGATTTTGTAAGCATATGTTTAACCCATTCATGCGCAATGGTACCTTTACGTAATAGAAAAAATATTGAGGGAACCGATGCTAAAATGCAATTTAATAAAATACACGCTAGTTTAAACTTTTTCGCTTACAGTCAAACTAGTGTTTTTTTTTTATTTCCCGGAACAGCGGGAATTTTTTTCTAATTTAATTTTTCTGTCAATATTTTTTTTGCCATAAACAAAATGGATTTAGCCATTTTTTTCTTCTCTGGTTATTACCATATTCAATAAGCCATATTTTCGTACTTAAATGGTCGTTTTGTCTGTTTCCTCTAGATTTCTTCGTTTAACCGTTAATGCAGAAAAAATCACTTTTCGTACTTAAATGGTCGTTTTGTCTTGTTTCCTCTAGATTTCTTCGTTTAACCATTAATGTAGGAAAAATCACCATGTCGGGGTACAATTTAAATGTTTTTTTTTTTCATTACCCATCCGATCGATAATTTTTTCACATCTTCGATTTTCATATAAATTTGAAGTGTGAATTTTTAAAATTTGTTCATACAAGTTTCGAAACAAAAAAAATTATGGAATAGGTTAAAAATGCAAATTTGTATTAGAAAGATAATTAAAAATTAGTCTGGAAATGTTTATATAACAAATTTTTAAAACTCATTTAAATTTTTAAATCGAATTCGTATGTTTCTTTTAATAAAAATAGGCACTACAGAATTTATTGCGTGGATGTTTAGTTTTAATTATTTTTTAAAATAAATTTTGGAAATTTACATAAGTCAAAAACTAAAGAGAACACATTACGAAAATAATAATTTTTGAATTTAACATACATATTTTTCATAATTGAAATTTTTATTAGATTTAATATTTGCTACAAATTCTGAAAAATAATAAAAAAAAAAAATTCCCGGGATATCCCGCACAAAATTCCCTGGATTAAAAAACACAAGGATTCCCGGAACAAAAACCGTAAGTTAAACACAATGGTTTAAAAATTAAATATAAATTAGAATTGTAGTACTAGACCAAGTACTCAACACCGCTATTATATATTTCCTCAATTGAAAACAGGGCCCGCAAGCGATTAATTTTCGCGGGGTATTCAATTGTATTTCAGTTTTATCAATTGAATTTCGGAAATTATCAATTGAATTTCAGTTTTATCTAATGTTTTTTTTAGAAAATATCAATTGTATTTCAGATTTAACAATTGTATTTCAGATTTAACAAATTGTTTTTTTAGAAAATATAAATTGTATTTCAGATTTAACAATTGTTATTCAGAAATTATCAATTGTATTTCAGAAATTATTAATAAATTTTCCAATTATTTGAGTTAAGGTTTGTTTTTTATATAAAAGTTTTTTATTTTCAATATTTCGCTACTCCTTTGTGTAGCATCTTCACAAAGGAGTAGCGAAATATTGAAAATAAAAAACTTTTATATAAAAACAAACCTTAACTCAAATAATTGGAAAATTTAAAAATAAGAAATAAGGTTAAATAAACGAAAATAATTAGAAATTATTAATTGTATTTCTAAAATTATCAATTGTATTTCAAAAATTATCAATTGTATTTCAGAAATTATCAATTTTATTCCAAAAATACTAATCAAAAACTTTTAATAATTTCTAAAGTACAATTGACAATTTCTAAAATACAGTTAACAATTTCTGATATAGAATTAATAATTTCTGACTACTAATATTAATAATTTCTGAAATTATCAATTGTATTTCAGAAATTATTAATTGTATTTCAAAAATTATCAATTGTATTTTAGAAATTATCAATTTTATTCCAAAAATACTAATCAAAAACTTTTAATAGTTTCTAAAGTACAATTGATAATTTCTAAAATACAGTTAACAATTTCTGACTACTACTATTAATAATTTCTGAAATACAACTGATAATTTCGGAAAATAATTGATAAATTCTGATATACAATTGAAAATGGTGTAGTTCGTGTATCATATTATACACTGCCATTTTATCTAAATCTAGTTGAAGCTGTATTTCGGGCATAATTTAAATGTATTTTTATGCTCTTTAGCATTTTAGCTGACGGTATGTATTTTTTCAAATGAGATTTATATTAATAATTAATTAATCTATTAATAATTTGTTTTAATAATAATTTGACTATTAATAATTTGTAAAAAAAACGCGAGTAAATCTTTAAAACACATTAGTTTCGATAAAAATAAAAATGTATGTTAATTTATATTTTTATTACACAGTTTTTTTTTTATTTAAATTTAATTTTTCTTGTTTTTTTTAAATTTTAATTATATTTAAATATAAAGTATGTGTTGTAGTAGTTGGTTGGTTGTAGAATGTTGTTTGATGTTAATTTTTTTCTTGTTGTTTGTAGCAAATAAAAAATTATTGTTTCGATACATTTTTTGCATTTAGTTTAGAGAAAAACAAGAAACCAATAATGAAATCTTAAAACATTGTTACAAAAAAAAAATTAAATTGAAAAATGCAGGAACACGACTCAAAAAACACAAAAAAAATACTAGCCAAGAAATAAAGGGGGACAAAACATAAATGTTTTTAGAGAAAAAATACATTACATATTTAAAAAAAATATTTATATATATTTAAATTAAACAAATTAAATATAGAGCATAAAATTATACTTAGAAAAGTGTGAGCTTTTGTTGATATTTTTTCATAATTCCATAATTCTTTATATTTAAATGTATTTTTTTTTTTAATTTTTAACATACAATTTTTTAAAGTTTTATTTTTTAATTATTAAAATATTTTTTTTTTTTTGCTTTAGGTAAACAAATAAAAAGATGACGGTCTTCTTGTGTTGTTGTTTTAGCCTAAAAAGAAAGAGTTGTGTTGTTGGTTTAAGCTTACTTTTTCTTACAACTGTATTATTTAGAGAAATGTTGTTGTTGAAAGAAAGTTTTTTCTTTTTTTTTTGGATTTTATAGAAATTGTTTTTTGTTGATGGTTTTTGTTTGGTTTTTTTATTATTAACTTTATTTTTTTCTGGTATTATTATTTAAATCAAAATTATTTTTTTGTATGTTATATTTAAATTATTTGTTGTTGTTGGTTTTTTGTGGTTGGTTTTTCTTTAATTTCTTTTTTTTTATATAAATTTATTCTTGCTGCTGCGGATGCTAAGTTAAAGAAAATATACGACAATGTTTTTATTTAGCGATTAGCATTCTTAAGTTGATTGGACAACCAATCGAGGCCCTCATAGAGACCATCGCCGCTGGTTGCACACGTCGCTTGAATATACCAATTGCGGTTTCTTAGTGAGTGAAGACCGAGTTTATCGGTAATTTCGGCTGCATTCATTGCATTTGGCAGATCCTAGAAAAAACAAAAGCAAATCATTAGTTTAACATTTATGTCTCGTTTAAAATTATACTCCATCTCACAGGTGGTCTAGAATTAGGTATTGACAAAAAAAAAAACTTCAACAAAAAAAGTGAGTATATGGGTTGAAAGCACCATATTTTCGATTTCAGAAAACCTATTTTAAAAAAAGTCTGCAGTAGAGATGGAAAAGGGTAAATACCCGGGAAATTGGGTAATTGGATAAATACCCGGGTATTTACAAAAAATATGGTTTTAAACTATTTTGTAGAACATTTGGCGAACAAACATATTGAGCAGCAAAATTTAATGAACCTTATAACAAATCACAATGCTTAATATATTGGTTTTAGAGACAATAATTTTCTTTTTCATTATCATATAAATATCCACATAAATTTCCAAATAGGAAATATATCCGGTATTTACCCATAAACTGGGTAAATACCGGATACAATCCCATTTCTAGCCTGTAGACAAAACACAGGCCTATCAAGACTATAAAACATACTTTTCTTCAGGCTTGAGGGCCGCTGAATCCGAATCTGACTTCATCACATCATGTTTTCGTGATATCTTAACATATAGTTTAGAAAAACCCATTTTTTTACTATATTCGGGACGTTAGAACATCACATATTATGACTTCTTCACAAAATTTGTTTCTCGATAAGCGAGAATGCCAGAATTCTTTCCAAAATAATTGTGAAACACCACACTGTACAAATTTTCATATAAAGGATATTCATATGAGATATTTTTCTGTTGCAAAAATAGAAAATTGCTAAATTACGAGGTTGCTGACGTGAGCCATCTTTTTATCAATTATGATAGTGAGAATGCAAGCAGTTGTGTTAAATCTCCATTTTTTGCATTTCCAAATCAAGTTTTAAGATCGCGCATACATTTCAAAATAACTTATGTAGGATCTAACTTTGTTTCTTCTAAAAATGTTTATAATAGATTTCAGCTGAAGGATGCCTAGAAACAATTCAATAATAGTTTTCCAAGGGAAGCCATATTTTTCCATACCTCAAAATTTCAATTATCAGACAAAAAATTAAGTATAATCAGAGTACTTCAGCAATCATCAATTTTTTGAATAAGTTTTTCCTTTTATTAACATTTTTACTGCTTTTTTAATATTTTCTGCATTAGAATTAATTTTGTGTTTCATATTTAAATATATATTTTTATTTTGATTTGAATTTTTTTAGTACAATTTAAAAAATTTGTCAAATTTGGCAACGCTATAAAATATTACAAAAAGCATGTTTAAGAGTAATTTTTATGCTGACATTTTCGCAATCGCTTTTACCCAGACTATTAACAACATTTGTGGGAAATTATTTTGTGTTTTTAAAAAAATTTTCAATTTTTAAAGTTTTTCAATACCAAAATTTGTGACATGAATACCCTTATAATATTCCGCTTTAATACTAAACTCCCAAAAATTTGCATATTTTCCTTAAATTTCTTTGAAGTCTAACTAATTTTTAATTTCGAAAACTATTAATGAAATCAAAGAAATTAATTTCACAATATTTAAACAAAAAATGTTTAATATTTTGTAATTAAACATTTCTCCAGTAAATAAGATTATAACGATTTAGGTTTTCTGATCCCTCGGAGATCACTCGATTGGTTTACTGCATTTGGTTTTTTGCAGAGACCCTAAAAATTACAAAGCAGATTTATTTTTGTTTCTAAAAAATAACAGTTGTTTTCAGGGACCCAACAGTTATGAATTTAATTTAAAAAAATCACAAGTAGATTTATTTTTTTTAAACAAAACAATTATTAATACATTTTATTTTTGATTTTTTAGAATTACTGTTAAAAAATAACAGTTAGTTTGATTTTTTTTATATCCATTTATGAAAAATCGACTTGTTAATGCCTTAAAATTGTAAATTTTTGATGATATTCTTTACTTATGACCAGTGTTTATATTTCATTCATTAATAAAGGATAGTAACACTTAAAAATTACTGTTTTTTTTTTTTTAAATTTAAAAAACAATTTGAATTGTTAAAGTTAATATTTTTCGATAAAAATCAAAAATAAATCTTAAAGAATGCATCTTTAAGAGTCTGCATTTGTATGGAACTTCGTAATAATACAGCATATGTGCTTTTTTTTTGAATATGAAATTAACCTTTAACAGTTATTAAGACAATCTGGTTATTTTGATTTTTTTAAAGTTCATGTATGAAAAATATTTATTTATTTATTTATTAAAGTTCTGTAATACCGGGTTATCCATTTCGTGGTTTCAAAAGTATAGGGCTGGAATTCGACATCTGTCAAACTAAGTTGTTAAACCAATTTTTTTTCTTTTCAGCTGGAAGTCTGACATTGACGAAAATGGATCGCTTAACTATCACACAACGCGTAAAAATTATTAAAACCTACTACAAAAATGGTGATTCTGGCACAGCCACATATCGTGCTTTAAGAGGAGATTATGGTTTACATAATCGTCCAACTACGTAAGCAATTGGCAAAATTGTGAAGAAATTTGAAGAGACTGGAGCGGTTACAGATATTGTAATTGAAGAGAGGCCATTACATCCACAAAAAGTCATTGTTTGGTGTGCTCTTTGGTCCGAAGGTGTGATTGGACCTTACTTCTTCGAAAACGACGATGGAACGACTGTCACCGTCAATTCAGAGCGTTATGGTCGTATGATAACAGATTTTTTTTTGCCTGCTATTGAAGAATACGACTTCGAGAATAAGTGGTTTCAACAAGACGGTGCCACATGCCACACAACTCGAGCGAATATGGCTTTATTGCAAGAGACATTTCCTGGCCGTGTAATTTCTCGTCGTGGCGACATCAACTGGCCACCAAGATCATGCGATTTGACACCATTAGACTTTTTTTTTGTGGGGCTACGCGAAAGAGCGTGTTTATGCAGATAAACCTTTAACTCTTGAGCACTTAAGAACCAACATTCGTCAAGTTATGGCTGAGATACCGCCCAATATGTGTCAAAAAGTGGTCCAAAATTACCTCAAAAGAATCAATGCTTGCAAAACTTCGCGTGGTGGTCATTTAAATGATATAGTGTTTCACACATAATGTCAACGTTCAAACTTTATAATAAAAAAGAAATATCATGAAAAAAAAATATTTTATATGTGTTTTATTTACGTTTACTTTTGAAACCGCAAAATGGATAACCCTTTATAAAGCCATACAGGCCAAAAATACGTGGTAAATGCTTTAAAATTGTAAATTTTTGGTGATATTCTTTTCTTATGACCAGTGTTAATATTTCATTCATTAATAAAGGATTTTCAACGTAGTTCTTAAACTGGATGAATAAAATAACATTCATTTTATAGTTACACTTAAAAAATTACTTTTATTTTTGTTCCTAAATTAAAAAAAAAAAATTGAACTGTTAAAGTTGATTTTTTTTTTTTAGATAAAAATCAAAACATAAATTTTAATAATGAATCTTTAACAATCATCTTTAGGAGTCTATATGTGCATAAGTAAAATTAATCTGACTTGAAGTTTTTTTTTTTTTTTTAAATAAAAAGCCAATTTTTGTTTGATTCGTTGCTTTTCAGTTTTTTCAACATATGAAAAAAAAAAATTTTTTTTTGGGGCCGTAAACCAACCCGTATCCCACTTTTTTTTCTAAAAAACTGAACTGGTTTTAAGAGTTTCGAAAACAAAAATGTGTTAACAGTGGTATTTAATTAATTGTCATGCTTTTCAGCAATTTTAATTCAATTTTAAAGTTAATTTGTGTTGTTTAATGTATTCTCTGCATAATTTTTGTATAAAATTTTGTTCATATGTATATACTAAAAAATAGACATTAAAAAAACCTTTTAAAAAACAGTTTCACCAAAAAACAGTTGGCATATAACATTTAACAGATGGTTTTTCTATAGTCTTTATGTTCCTAAAAGTGTATCAAGGGGTCCGTAAAGCAAAAGTTGGTGGAAACCGCGGAATTCATAATTTCAAATTGTTTGAGTTTTATTAATGTTTAACTATCGGCTTCGACCGAACATTGTAAATTTTGAATAATGTCGATTACAACTTCTTTGGACAAATTAAATTTTCTCAATTTGGTAAAAAGCGTGAAATTTTTACATTTGGTTTGAAATCACCGTGGTATATAGAACACCCACTCCTAGTTATCAATGTCTTTCTTACAAATTTTTAGACGAATTGATTTTCTTTAACTGACATTTAATTTCATTTATTTATTCAAACAACATGTTGAATATATTTTTTACTTTAAACGTCTTTTTAAAACGCTATGGAGAATTATTTTTATTTGTACTACTAGTTTGCTTTCATTAGCATGAATTTATATTTTTTAAGCTGATAAACAAAAACGTGTTGCTATAGAAACTTGGACTTGTAGTATACTCTTGTTATCTATGACAAAAAATGTTATCAAAACAGGTGAAAATAAAGTTTTTGCTAAAAGCGATAAAATACCAAATATAGAACAGGCAAATAAAATGGTATTAAAAAAAATAGAACTTAACGTGTTAGATAAAAACATAAGTACAAAATTATGTAGGTACTTTTATTTAAAAGAACTAAAAAAGTCACGAAGATAAAATTTTGTATGAAATACAGTTGAGCCAACAAGTTATAATATATTTTTAACTACGAATAGTAGTTAAAAAATATATGAAATTTTTTAATACAAAATCTGTATTAAAATACATTGTTACAATTTTTAAAATATACGTCGTTTTGACCATATTTCTGAATACGTACGGCGTTTTCTTGATTGCATGTTTGAAGATTATATAAGTTATCGATGGTTGCTTCTGTTTTATAGAGTTGCTAAGAGTGGTAGACCTTCTCCCTTATGTAGGGACTTTGTTTTTACGCGGTCTACAAGAAACCCTCAGATATTTATTCCCAGAACTAGAAATTCAATGTATGAGAGATCCTTTGTGATTAGAGTTGCTAGGTGCTGGAATAGATTGCCTTAGTTTTTTTTTTTTTTTTTATAATTTAACCAATACTCAGGGGATGCCCCCTACTCATGCAGTGCATTGTATTGATCGGGAAAATAGGGTATGGGAAGGAGGAAAGAGGGAGTAGTGTTTGTGGATATTTGATTTAAATTTTTCTAAATTGTAAGTAACAGGGAAGACTTCTGCGGGAAGTTTGTACCACATACGAATCGTTCGACTAAAAAACGAATTTTCTCTGCAATGCGTTGTGCGAAACACAGGACAATCAACTACAAACGGATGTGCTCTACTAGATAATCGAGAATTACGAATAAAAACTCGGGCTCGTGGAATAAGTTCACTTATTTCAGATGAGCATCTCCCATGGTAATATCGATAGAAAAGTGTCACACAACCCATACTCCGACGATGCTCCAATGAATCAATAGAGTTGGATACACTACTATCATTGATAAGCTTTATCTTTGACTATTGATTAGTTGTCTACGCATATTTATCAAGTTGGATTACTAGATTTGAGGATATAGATATTTATATTCCCGTTTGTCACTATTTTGCGCTTATTTTTACTTCTCACTTTTTATATTTCTACTGGTGATATTATCTTATTTTGCATGTTTATTACGGCTGGGGAGCCAATATATTAGGACAATAAGTGTACTAATTTTATATTTTTATTGTATTTAAGATTTTGTTTATATATATTCATTATTTTTAAGTATTCTTGCTCAAGATTTCTTTTTTTCTTTATATTGCAATTTTTGGCCTTAATTGCTTTCGTATTATTGTTGAATGAATAAAATAAAATAAATAAAAGACTTTTGTAGCTACATACTTCTCTTGTAAAAGACAAGAAAGATTCTTATATTTTAAGAAAATAAATTTAGTGCAGCCCTTAACAATAACGAAATCAATAGTGGACACTTTTATGGTACGATAGAAAGTTATTTTTTACTTTACGAAACTAACGAAATAATTTCGTATCGTATTTTTACGTCAATTTTCGTTTATATATCGCATAGACTCACTCACTTGATGTAAATGTAAAGATTAATTTATTTTTTTTTTTCAAATCATACCTGTTTGTTTGCGAATATAAGTAAAACAGCATCTCTAAGCTCATCTTCAGCCAACATACGCATTAATTCTTCTCTTGCTTCGCCAATACGTTCTCTGTCATTGCTGTCAACGACAAAAATGAGACCCTAAAAATCATACAAGAAAATAAATACAGTAGTAATACTATGTTCAACATATAAACAAATGTAATCAGTTAAATAATTGTTATTTTTTTTTAACTTACTTGTGTATTTTGGAAGTAATGCCTCCATAAGGGACGAATTTTATCTTGACCGCCCACATCCCACACTGTAAAGCTAATATTCTTGTATTCTACAGTCTCGACGTTGAAACCTGTTATATGGAACATTATAAATATTTTTTGTTTCTAAAACAATTGACAGCAGTATTTATAAGTTTAAACGATAGCACCGAGTTCACAAATTTCCCTTATGAAAATTTGTGTGTAAAAAAAAAATATATGCACTCGATGTTACTTATTCGGTTTAACTTATGAAGTTGAAGCTGTATTCATAAGTTTAAACGAGTGATTAACATCGAGTGTATAACTTTTTTTAAAACTTGTGAACTTGTTTAAACTTGTGAATATATCTATACAAAATCTCTAGCTGTTAGTTTTTAATAGGGACTATTTTGTACTTACCAATGGTAGGTATCGTTGTTACAATTTCGCCTAATTTAAGTTTGTACAAAATTGTGGTTTTACCAGCGGCATCTAAACCGACCATCAATATTCTCATTTCCTTTTTACCGAAGAGACCTTTGAATAAATTTGCAAAAACATTCCCCATGTTGGCTTCTGCTCTTCTTGTTGTTTTGTCGAGTGTAGTGGGTTTTAAATATATAAAAAATTAAACTTCTTTGTTTTTTTTTTGGAATTCTTTAGAGTTTTATTTCTATATTCAAATTACCGAGGAGTTTAGCTTTTTAATTAATTTGAGCTGTACTCGGTTTAATTTTTAATCTAAAAATAAAGTAATGAGATAAATATGAAATTAATAAGAATGCGAATAAAGAATATAAAAGTTTAAAATATTAATCAAAAATATTTGGAATACAAAATGTTTTTTCCAAAATTTACAGATTTCCAAGATAAAAAACAAACGTTTTACAATTTTTTTTAATTGATTTTCTCATTTTCTTTTTAACGAAACAAGGCAAGACAAAAGAATATAACAATATTAACCAAATGCTAAATATTTGTGGACAAATTTTATATATTTTTTTTTTATCAAATTTCAAAGTGGCTTTTAACCAAAACGTTAAACTTTTTATTTATTCAAGGCGAATCGTGATGAAAACTAATTTTTTTTTTTTTTTTTAAATATTCTGTTTTAAATTTTTTTTACCGGGGATTCCCAACATTATGCAAAATATTACTTAAAGTATCACATTTCTAAACATTAATTAAATGATAAATATTTTGTTGGCTTTACTAAAAAGAAGATAGATACAAATTATTAGTGTCCGACCGAACAGTTCGGCCAGAAAATGCATTTAATCTGTATTTTAAAGCATTATGGACAAATTTGACGGATGGAAAAATGTTTATTGGACTGATTAGATGCTATTTTGAGTGTCAAATTTGAAGAAAAGTCTGTAGTTAAGCAATGAATTCACTGTTCGGCCAAATCGAAAATAGTTCGGCGGCCGAACTTTTAACTTTATAGCTAAACTTCGGCTTTTCTCTTAAATTTTATACACAAAATCGAATTAAATCGGCTCAACAAACATGTTCCAATACCAAAATTTGTCATCATTGCCTCTAGATATCAAAAGCCGACAAAATATAGTTTTTTGGCCGATCTGTTCGGTCAGACACTACAAATTATATAAAAAAAAAAAAAATATGTATATTCATTTAAAGACCAACCGGAAAAGAGAGAACAAAATAAAACAAGAAAACACAAATTGTGTCATAAAAGTACTACAATATTGTTAACAAAAATATATATTTATATTTATGAAAGGAAGGGGAAAGTCATATTGCTATGCTTTAAACGATATAAAAAAAAATATATATATGATAACGTCTAGTTACTACTCAAATAGCATAGAGATTTGTATGAAGCTTAGACAGAAAAAAAAAACTACAATAATGATGATTCATTTATAAAACAGTCCGGAACAATCATAAGTTTATGATAGTAAATTCTTTATTTACAATATTAAACACAAAATTATCAAATCACTCAAATATGGAGAACTTGCAATCTCTATTTTGGTTATCAAAGCAAATTCAATATTATTAGATGAAACATACTACCTGAAATATATTTCTGTGAGAGGAAGGAGGCATTAGTGTAAATTTTTTAAAAAAGAAAATAATTTCCGACAAATGCTGTAAAATTGTCTGGGTCAAAGCGATTGCGAATTGTTGGAATAAAAATTAATCTAAACATATGTTTTGTGTAATATTTTATAGCGTTGCCAACATTGACAACCCTAATGGGGGCTATCCGGGCCCTATCTACGGACTCTGTGGGAGCAATTACGATACTCAGGTGTAAAGGGGAAATTAACTATATCTCTGCACGGGGACGCATTGAGATTATATGGGTGCCGGGACACTGTGGTATAGCGGGGAGCGAAATGGCTAGGGGAGGATCTTCCCTGGAGTTAGTTACTTTGGGGGACGCTAAACCTGTTCGAGCTCTCAAGGCGGAGCTGGTGGACTGGGCTAGAAGGGATAGAAGAGGTTGAGGAATTTCGTCAGTGCGACGCAGTTCCTGGGATAGGAAATAGACATGGGACCGATTTTTTAAGCGCACAACAAGCCGACATTCTGGCTTAAGTGTAAGTCCTCAGGAACTTGAGTCGGATTAGGGAAGCATTTCCCTTCTCCGAATCCTCTTTTCGACCTAACCTGTTGGAACTATTTACATTTAGAATTGCAAACTTTTTCACATTCGAAACTGTTAATTTATTTTTTGAGAGTGAATTTGTTATTTTTTTATTATTCTTTGGGTTGTTACTAATTATGATGAACGGACTTTAATGTAATTATATTTTTTTTTTGCGTTTTTAACAGTACATTTTCTTTTTGGCTGGGGAGCCAGGAATAAATGATGCATGAATGCATTTTGTTTTTATAGTATTTGTAGTTTTTAATAAGATTTTAAGATCTTGTTCAGGAATATAGTGCTATGTAATACGTTCTTTGGCCTAGATGGCTTTTTGTATTACAATATGGAGAAAAATAAATATATAAATAAAGAATTAATAGAAAGGTAGTGTTTGTCAACCATGAAAATAACAATTAAAATTTAACTTCAACTTTCGCATATACTTAATATTATCAATCAATTCTAGATTTAACTGCGTTCACATGGTTTGTTTGAGTTTGTAAGACAAAAGCAGAATTTCGAAAGTGTAATAATAAATGGAGAATAGTAACTATATAATGAAAAATGTAATTGCTAAAACCAGCTGTAATTTTCTCAAAAAGCATAAATTTATAGTAGACAGATAGGTCTTCCTCTTGAATAAATATTTTAACATTTTCCTTAATTTGTAAGTAAATAGTTTTTTTTTAAAGCGCAATTTTTTATGTTTAAATATTTTGAGTGATATAAGTCTCTTCAAAAAACATAAATTATTGTTTGCGTTTTATTTCATTTGTTTTTTAAGAGGAGAATGGATGGGGATGTTAAACTTTGCTATTGTGGCATGCAATAATATATATTTTAAATGATTTACTTTAAATATGGTATTGTATGTATGTACATATATTAGAGTGCTTCATTTTGAGGCCTTTTAAAGTAATGCAAGATACACCCACTAAAATTAACGATTAATATGTTTTATGCTGAATCTTAAAATATTTCGGCTATAGCGATACGTCCTAAACCATCCTGAGCTAAGCCGTTTTAAAAAGAATTTAAAAACACTACTTTAAAAATTTTACGATTTTGAATTAAAAAATTATTTTAAAATAGCTTATCGGCTAAGATTTTCATGTAATTTTGTTGATGTTTTTAATACGATTTTTAAAAATTTAAAAAAATCTCTTATTTTTAGTTTTTAATTTTTTTTTATTCAATAAAAACCAAGCCTATAATATGGTTCGTATTCTACTATAATATTTTACAAACCATTATAAAATAAAGTTATGTTTATCTTTGATAAAGTGTTGACACCTGTCATAATTTCAATGGAATAATGTTCAAGGATGTTTTCAGGATTCTCTAAGTAACTAGAAAATTATAATTTTTTAATGCCTCTAATTTCTTGTATTAATGTAGGAATATCGTTCAACATTTTCTAAAATATTTGCAAAACAAATCAAAACTTTGAAAAAAAAACATTTGTTTTAAAAATCAAAAATAAGGCTTTATTAAACAAAAATAATAGTAATCCTTGTATAAAAACATGAATTTTATACATACAAAGTGTATGTGACATATAAGTACCACAGTTCACATAAGGGGTAATTAGTTACTAAAATTATTAGCGGATTTCGAAAAATTTTTGACGATGTATTAAAAATAAAAAACTGGTAAAAAATAATAAAAGTTGTTTAAGTTTTTATAAAAATGGTATTAAAAAACATCTAAACAAATTTTAATATCCCAAGAGGCTCGACAAACGATAGAGTTTTTCAGTCTTACTTATATTTGCCCATTTTTTTTGACAAAAGTTGCAGAACTAATTTTTAATTCAGAAAAAATTACGTTTTTCGAGGTTTTTAAAAAACGGTTTAGCTCATGGGATGTTATCACTAGAGACGAAATATTTTAGGAATCATCATAAAACATGTTTATCTTTATTGTCAAGGTGGTGTATCATACACTTTTTTGGAGGCACTCTAATGTATATATTCTGAGAACTCAAACTTATAGCCATACGCACAAGCAGTTTTTGTTAGTTACAAAAAATTACAATGAAAATACAGTAGTCGCTCGGTTATATGAATTTCCAGTTATATAAACTTCCAGAATAGTGAACAAAAAAATTTAAACATAGGAGGTTCTAGAGAGTGAACACATACCATCTCTATTATGTGAACAGCTTTCAACCGTTGATTTTTTAAATGTTTGTCTTATTAGAAGTATGTTTTTCCCCGAAATAAATGAAGAACCTGCAGCCGTTGATTTTTGTAATGTTTTGAGTGTTGAGTTTTGAGTGATTGACTTTTGTCTTTTAAGGACAAGGCACTACAGAAATCCCTTGAAACAAAAAAAGTAAAAAAAAAATATATAACCGACTACTTTCATGTACATTAATTACAAAAAAAAAAAACTTATTAAAAATAAAAAACTTAATGTAATAAAAATCATTTGAATTACATTACTTTATATTCTCTCCATTATGTGAACTTCTCCATTTAGTGAACAGGCTCTGTTTGAATTAGTTCATATAACCGAGCGACTACTGTAACATCAAAAACAGAGATACTTGCGTATAAATAATATCATTATTATTTCATAAAAGCATTATTCTCAACGAGTAACAATTGACTGGGATGAACAAATACACTTAATATAAATTTGTAAGCTTATGTGGGAACATTTTATATAAACTTGAGCAAAGTTTTGAGGGAAATGCATTTCAAATATTGAATTAATTTAGCTTATATTTTTAACTTCATTAGATAATTTTAACATTTGGAAACTTGATACTTAATAAGCGATTTTTAAGATGTTGTACTTTATACGGACCCTCTAGAAAAGTATTAAACTTCAAACTTTGATTCTTTGCGTGTAGTTACTAAGCAAATATCTATAAATAAAATTAAACAAATTTAATCTATCGGCTTTATGTTTTTAAAGAATTTTGATATTTGGTTTACAATATTTTAAACTTGCAATACTGCAATTCTGGTTGCACAATTTTTTAAACTTTATCATAAACTTTTGTTTTATGCATAAATTTTTGTATTGTAGTTACTGTAATCGAGAGCAGAAGGCCGTAATAAAATATCTTTAATAATTTTTTCAAAATTTTTTACGAAACAAATCCGTCTTTGATTTTTTTAAGCTTCATTCTAAAATTTGGATAATACACAGAAAAAGCAATATGCATAACAACGGAATTTGTATATACAAACACACTCATTTTTAAATTCAAATTATTTTCAATAATTTTTTATTTGAAATGTATGCAAATTGTAGTCTTTCATATTCAAATTTTTTCAAAACTAATGGGACTAATTCTAGAAAACTTGCCTTCTTTAATGCGCTGTACAAAAAATTAAGTTTTCTAAAACTTTTATTGTTCTAAAAAAAATTTGTTTTCAAATTTGAATTTAAACAAAAAATTTGTAATGCTTCAGTAGCTAAATTGGTAGAGCTGTTGGGTACCAAAGCTTTGTAGCTTTTCAGACCTTGGTTCGAAAAACACGAAGTCTGTGACAATTTTTTTATGTTTGTAATATTTGTTATATTCTACAAAGCACATGACAATTTTTTTTCTTTGCAAAAAAAATAATTTTTTATTATTAATAGTGTTCGACCGAACTCATTACTTTTGGCCGAAGCCGTAGCCGAACTACGGCCAAATTTGCAATGTTCGGCTAAAGCCGCAGCAGAAAACGAACTTTTTAATTCAGGGGATGCCCCCTATAATGCAATACATTGTGTTGATATCAGGAAATTAGGTTATGGGGAGGAGGAAAGAGGGAGTAGTGTTTGTGAATATTTGATTTGAATTTCGCTACATTGTAAGTGACAGGGAAGACCTCCGCGGGGAGTTTATTCCACATACGGCTAGTACGGCTGATGATCGAATTTTCCCTGTAATGCGTTGTGCGGTTCACTGGACAATCGACTACAAACGGATGAGCTCTGCTAGATAAGCGAGTGTTTCGAATGAAAATACGGGCCCTGGGGATAAGTTCACTTATCTCAGCAGAACAATTTCCATGGTAATATCGATAGAACAGTGTTACACAACCCACATTCCGACGATGCTCCAATGAGTCAATAGAGCTTGATACCCTCTCGTCATTGATGAGCGCCGACGCCCTCCTTTGCACACGGTCCAGAAGCTCCAAAATAGACTTTGAAGCCCCTGCCCATATATGGGAGTTGTATTCCATTTTCGGTCGGATATAGGTGGTATAAATATTAAGTAAATCGGAAGGAGTGAAGTACTTCTTACACCGTCTCAGGAAACCGAGACACTTGAATGCTTCTTTCGACACCTGGAAAACGTGCTTATTCCAACGGACATCAGACTGAATCCTCATGCCCAGAACATCAAGAGTATCCGATTCTTCAATATTAATACCACCCAATTGAACAGGTGACAGCGTTAAATCCACGGACCTATGGGTTAACATACAACATTGGGTCTTGTGCGCATTAAATTCTACCAAATTCGCACGACCCCACTCAGAGATTATAGAAAGATCATAATTGAGTGTATCATTCATATTCTGCCTTTTGCCCCCAATCTCCTCAAGGCTTGGCCTACGATCGAAGGAAAATGAATGACAAATGTTGCTGTCATCTGCAAAAGAGTAAATAGGGTTGAAAGTTTGAACAAGAAGGTCATTTAGAAAAATGAGAAATAGGGAAGGAGAAAAAACGGAACCCTGAGGTACCCCTGAATTTAGCTGAAACTCGTCGGATGAGACCCCATCTATAACAACGCGTATAGTGCGATCTCTGAGAAAGCTCGAAACAAAGCGAGCGAAGTCGTTACCGACACCAAAAGCAATAAGCTTTGATATAAGCGCACCATGCCACACACGGTCGAACGCTTTGAAAATGTCCAGAGCAACCACCTTACTCTCACCAAAACGGTGGATTGACCGACTCCAACGCTCCGAAAGTAAAGCCAACAGGTCACCAGTAGAGCGATTTCTACGAAAACCATACTGACGGTCACTAATAAGTGAGTTTGACTCTAGATAATTCACAAGATGGTAATTGATCATGCTCTAAATCACCTTCGAGAGCGCAGAGCAAATTGCGATTGGGCGGTAGTTTTCAGGGTTATTTGCCGCACCCTTTTTAGGGATTGGCTGGACATTAGCAACCTTCCAGCACGAAGGAAAGATTCCCATACGATACGAAGTACTAAAAAGGTTAGCCAATGGACGAGCAAGCGTCGAAGAGCACTGTTTCAGCACCAGTGCTGGTGAAGTTCGGTTAATTTTGGCAATGAAATTTGTTTAAAGTGAAACAACAAATATTTGCTTCATTTTTGTAAATATACGGTGGTTGTAAGCTCGTTATAAATTAAAAATAAAAATAATCTCGATGTATATAAAAACAAAAAACTAATAAAACTGTAAAAAATATTAAATATAAAAAGAACATTTTTGGCCTTCAACGTTTAGTAACGTCATGATGCTTGTTAGTAAAAGACCCTAACCACGTGTTCGATTACTAAGAAGACAAGGATGTAACAAAATTGATAATAGGTTTTTTGTTAAACTCTGCCTATTCTGCTTCTAGCTTCTCTAAAACTTCGGGTTCTGATGAGATCTTTAGCCAGATTGAAATACTAGTATCAACCTAGCTAATATTTAATGAATTTTGTAGTTAAAAATTCAATTAATGAATTAGTAAAAATATTTGCAGAATTTTGAATAATTTGGCAATAAAATGTATTTTGTATTTAATTTTTTCATTAACTACAAGATATTTTTTTTTTATTAACTATAAGATAAAAAAATGTTTGCTAAAAAAAAAATTGTTATGTGCTTTGTTGAATATAACAAATATTGTTATAGAAATTAAATTTAAAATATTTATTCATTTCAATAACCAAGCTTGAAGACCATAATCGGTTACAAATTTCTACTAAAAACAAGTAAACAATTAAATTTGATATAAAAAAATATTACAACTTTAGTAGGTTTCTAACCTAGGTCTGTAAAGATACACAAATTGTGTACACAACAACTCTACCAACTGAGCTACTGAGGGATACAAAATTTGATTTTTTGTTTCAAAATTAAAAAAAAAGTATTTTTAGAACAATAACTTTAGAAAACTTGAAATTCTAGACAGTGCTTCTAAGACCTCTGGGAATATTGTTATAGATGAAAAGTTTACTCGTGTTTGTATTTATAAATCCCCATTGTTGGTGTCTAATTAAATTTATTTTTTTTTTATTTACAAAAATACTTTATGAGAATGTCTTAGGGTTTTTTCAGCATGAAAATTTCTTTATTCGAAAATTTCTTCATACAAAGAACATGCCCAAGAAACAACTTTACGGACTGTCCGTTACAAACGGATTCATGAATCCGGCATTGACGGTACGAAAACGGACCGGAATTGACGTATCCGTCGAAGCTTGTACGAAAACGGACCATTAACGTACAGTAAAATTGGATTACTCAAATTTTCGAAAATTATCCGTTTTAACTCCGTTTTGCTGTATCCGTTTCGGTGCGGTTTAACCTGACTACACCGATTTTCATCAGTTAAAACTCCGTTACAACCGTTATCGTTTTTCTTCCGGTATTACCGGAGTGTGTTAAAAAAAATCAAACAGTTTTATTTATTAATAAAATTAAATATTAATAAAATAATATAATAAAATGGAAATAACCACGGAATAACTTTGATACATTAACTTGATACAGGTAAGTTGACAAATATTAAAGTTTTTAATCTAGTAATTTCAATAGACTCTTACGCAACAAAATTTCCCGCATCAGTAAAATAAGCAATCTCAACATGAGTAGTTATAAATCATCCCGCAGGGACACAACAAGTCTATTTCCGTTTTAGCATGCTTTATACTGTTTCGAATCCGTATTCGATGTTCCTTTTATTCCGTTTTCCGGTCCGTATACTGATCCGGAAAACGGTACGGAAACGGACTTAGGATCCGTATATGCTGTACCGAAAACGGCACATAAACGGACCAGATTGTTTGCTGGGTGTTGTACAAAACAAAATTTTCACGCAGAAAATATTCCCATGTTCTTAACAAAAGCAGCATAGGTATAATTAAAAAAAAAAAAAAAAACGATACTCTTCTTACATAAAAAGAATTTTTTAAAAATGTGATGTAGGTATTTTTTTTAAATAATTACTATTTGGCAATCCTGGAATTATAAGGAAAATTTCAAGCTATCACATGCTTTTTACTTAGGGTGACCATTTTTTTTCTTGCATGAAATCAGTACAAAATTTTTGATCAATTCTAAAAAACACAGCAAATTTACTTTATAAAAATTCAAAAATTATATAAAAAAAAAAATGCATTACAATTTGTATGAATTGAATTATTCACAGAGATTTACATACATGATATTAATGCATTATTGAAGTTAATCAACGAAGCTTCACTTGAATTCAAAAAAAAAAAAGCTTTAAGAAAAAATTCATTAAAACTTTTTCTTGTGGCCTTTTAAAAAATCGATTTAAACAACTGTTTCTCTTTAAAGAACACTCAAGTTCTAAGAAGTTTCATAAAGGAAAGTCTTTAATTTTTAAAATATGTTATATGTATGGATTTGTTTTCCTAAAAACGTTTAAAATATTAAAGCTCTCGTATTTTAAGCACTTCTTTTCGAACTAATGTTAGATTTTGAATTTTTTTTACATTTACCATCAGATTATAAAATTTTTAATGCTTTCAGTTGTAGAAAAACTAGCAAATTCTGAAAATTTTACTATAAATAGATTAAAAACTTGAGTTTTTATTTGGAATAAAAAGTAATTTTCTAAAAAATTTAAAAACATACACGTACTGATCAATCCGTACGAATTATTACTCTACTTTTACTGCATTGTTATATCGCTCGCATAACTTAAGTTATCCGGCCTTTAAAGTAGGTGTTGCTGTAAAGCAATGCTAGTTTGAAATGGGTTAATAAATTGATTCTATCAATTTCAATACTTTTTGATATTTCAGTTTTACTCAACAATTCCAATTGTATAAAAAAAAAAATACCATAACATTTGCAAAAAAAAAAAATTTAATAGGACATAGAGCAGATTTTTTGTTTATATGCAGTTCTTTCTGGGTCAAATTGAAGATATAATTAACCCTAGAAAGTTAATCGTGTTTTTTGCACGTAATAGATAATATCCCTCAAATTATTGTTCAAAAGAATAAAATGTTGACCTATTTTGCAAAAGGCTCAAATCTCAACTTTGTATTGGTTTTTAAATATAGTTTTGGGTAATTTAACACAAAAACACTAAAAATGTTCCATATTGCTTATGTCGAAAAAGTTTCACAAAAGTTAATCTAGGTTTTTTCGACCTATATCATTTTTTAAGTAAAAAAAAAATAAATATACTTTAAGCTCATGCTACAATAAGGTCGAAAAGACCTATATTAACATTCAAGGGTAAAATGCCAGTGAAAGTAAATGGGTAGACAAGATTTCATTTAGTTCAGGTATGCAATGACCCCTTCAGTATAAAACTGTCTTTTATGGGTGCCAATCAATTTTAATTTTTATGTTGTTCAAACAAAGAAGATAAAGAATGTTTATATAAATTACACAAAGAACAAAATAAACTTAAAATGAGTTAATTTAATTAAGAATAATTACAACAAACGCAACTTTATGTAGTTACAAAGAAAATGAAATAATAAAGCGGCGCCCAGCAGGATTAATTACAAACAATATCAGATATGTTAGTAACATACATAGTAGAATGAAGAGGAATTTACACTATACAAATGGACTATGAACACTAAAAAGAAATTAAATGAATGACAGATTAATTAAATCAGATAAGATTATTGATTTTTTTTTTTTTTGCTCTCAAGAGTAAAATCAAAATTAAACACAACATATTTTAAAAGATGTAACACATTTGAAGGAAATCCAAATTATAATTATAATAAAATTAACAAAAGTTAATTAACTCACAACAAATAAAACGAAAATAATAATATAAACTGATTTATCAAGATATAATGAATAAGACAATGACGTTGAACAAAACACAAGACACTACGCAAATATAATGACAAGGAGTGTAAAGAGCAGTTAATAAAAGGGGGTTAATAAAATAAAAAAATAGTAAAGAAAAATATATATATTTGAAAGTGAGTCAGCACAGTGGTATTAAGAATAAATAATGAACAATTTTATTGTTTTTATGAGCATAAAGTTATTTTTAGTATTATAATTTATGTCTTAAAAATCTTTTATAATAAACCAGACTTTTTCTTTATTTTTTGCTTGCGTAGCTCCACACGATAGAATAAGAAAAACCCGACATAGGCGACGCCGCCACCTAATTTCGAATTGATAGTTTTTTTTGCATTTATTAACACTTTAATACTTATTTCGTGTGTTTTTTCACTTTCATATAAAATTACCATTTTTTTTATAACATAACACAAAATTTTTATGTATAATTTTTCTATTAATTTTAATAAATTTATAAAAATTTTTGCCAACAGCACCACCCTACGTCACACGAAAAAAGAAACTTTACTTAAAAGTGTGGTGAAAAATACAAGAAACGGAGATTTAATTAGGGATACCAACTAAGTGGTTTTTATATTTTTTTTTTTAGCAAAGCGTTTTTTTTTTTTTTTTTGGTAAAAAGCGCCAATGTAAAGTTCTACTTAAATTTTTTTGTTTTTTGATTTGTTTAACATTATTAATTTTGTAAAATTTTACTACAGAACTCGAAAAACTTCAAGAAAAGAAGCTGGTATCATAAAGGCATAAATAGCTATAGTAGATTAGAAGCTGCAAAAAGGGTATATTACGCACATATAAATATTTTCAAATAAAAACTTTTCTCCAGAAACAGAATTTACCAAATATTGAGTAACATACTGCTGTGAATGAAACGCCGAATTCTAATAAAATGTACAAATTAAAAAAATCAAATAAACAAATATTTTAAATATAAAAAAAAAAATACATTAAAAAACGAAATGATCTCTTATAATTTTTGCTCACTTGGACATAGAATTGCATTTCTTTAGTTGACATACACATAGTTAATTTTGGTTTAATGAACAATTTTAAATGCGGTTTTTTAATAGTATTTCATATTAATCAATTTTATGTTTTCTTTTGTTTTATTTAAAAAAAAATAATAAAAGAAAAAATCAAAACAAATATGCTTTGACAATCGCGACATATATGTTCGGCATAGATGACAATATTTTAGACAGCAATGTGTTGTGAGGAAAAAATTTCAGTTTTTTTTGACAATTTCTTTTTTTACTGGCAAATTTTGAAGAAAATTATTTGTTAAGAGTAAAATCTATTTGTTTCAATGTAATTTTAAAAGCCTTAGAACCGGTTGAATTAGATAATGTATGTACCACCAATTTAAGTCGTTTATATAACTATCTTTGCTTTTGGAAATCTCAAAATTGTTATTGTTCATAAAAATCAGTACTTATTTCGTCCATGGTCAAACCTAAATTGTTTTTTTTTTATGTTTGGTATTTTATTTATTTCGGAATAGGTTTTTAAGTATAACGTTTTAGTTATTTTGGTATTTTAAGGTAGTTAGTTATTTTGAAGTGTACCTCCTATATTTTTTAACAACCGAAAAATTTAAAAGTGAACTGTATTTATAATACTCAATTAAAAATAACGGTATATTTCGATATTTAACTTATTTCGGTATTGTAAGGGTAGTGGAAAGGCTGAAAAGGTTTTGAATCGATAACGGTCTTGCCTGCTAAACGTGGTATATTTACTAGGGCTCCTTTGCATCCGTGATTTTTCTGTAATGTGCCGTTTCGGACGGCTGTATTATGTAGTAAGTCTTTTCCATAATAACGTGGCAGAGATGCTTTTGATAAACGATTATAGTCATTGGTTAATTAATTTTTATATAATTTTAGCTTTGTTATATGAGTGCAATCAGCTGTTTCTATCTGTTTCTTAACGTGATAAAGAAATTTATATTTTTAACAGGTTCGTCCGTACAGACAAAATAACGACACGCACTTCCAAAACCCAACGAATCAGCTGATTCGTCACGGAACTTTACGTACAAACTAATAAGCCTTTGTGATTTGGTTTAAAATTTCTTCAAAAATAAAAAATATTTTTCTTAATGTAAAGTTAGCACCACTGTTTTTTCAGTTTTCACAATTTACAATACTAAAAAGAAATAAATTCACCACAATTATGATGACGGAGACGTAATTTTTTTTTTCCATTTTTCAGTTTATATTCTTTTTTTGCACAAAAAAATTTGAACCCTCGTTAAATAAAAGTCACAAATAAAAATTTACACTTTTTGCAACAGAAACACTCATTTTAAAACTTTCTTTTGAACTTCCAGAAATCTTAAAAGGACTCCTTTAATTGGTTAAAAAATCATTAAAACATGTTTTTTATTTTGTTGTATCCTTTTATGTTGTTATTTGTACACATGTTCTGATAAAAATAATTACTTTTTCTTGCAATTTTTGTTAAATTTTTAACAATTTTTTTCTCCGACATTAATTTTTTTTTCTTTTATCAGGAAACAATGGTAAAATTATGACGACAACGAATATAAATAAAAACGAATGCATTATAAACAGTGATGCCATATGGGACAAAAAGTAAGGAAAGTCATAAAAAAAACAGCAATTTTTATGACAAAATTATACATTTATAAGTAATAATTAACCTGTTTATTTAGTTAATCATAAGGCTTAGATAAATAAATAATTTATAAAAAAAGCTTAATTAAACACAATTATAAAAAGTCTAGCAACACTGCATGTGCGAATTTAATTAGCAATTTCAAAAAAAGGGATAACAATAACTCATTAGAAAGGAAAAGAAACTTAATAGAAATTCACCATGGATCGTCAATAAAAATGACCACAAAAGAAAAAAAAACTGTAATCATGTTTTCTCAAAAATTTACACTTTCTATTAAAACTTTTAGTAAATATAACAAAATTCCAATAATATATAATACGCACCACTTATTTAAATGCAATGCACACAAATTCGTGCAGAATATTTAAGAAAAACTGACAAAATTAATACAAAACGGCAGAGCAATGATTTAACTTGTTCAAGAAAAAATTAGCAAACGACGATGATTAAGAGACCAACACTATAAAACAAAATACCTCAAATACAGGTTAGAGTGACGCGACTATATAACTAAAAAGTTAAAAGAAAAAGCTGCCACGTCGTGTTTAGAGGTAAGTGAAAGACTGAAACCATTATATAGACCAGTTTAAAAGTTGCCAGATTCTTTAAATTTCTTTCAACTAAATACACCGGTTTCTTGTTGTGTATAGTGGTGAATTTTCGGGTAGTAAAAAATATGGCGTCTATGAGTAAATCAAATTTTTTCACTTTTTTTTTCCTTCTATTCTGTTATACAGGTTATATATATACACTCACACTAGCAAAAAATGTTTTATCCAAAATCACCTTTTTTACGTTATCCACTTGTTGAATCACAACTATGTAAGGGGAATGTAAGTATTTTATTAATTTTTTTAGTGTTTTTGCTAACTTTTATTAATACAATCACAAATTTGTATAAAATTTTTGTGTAGAATTTGGGAACGACAGGAAAGTACAATGTTTTCTTTCCGTAATACACAACGCTACCAGTGTTGCAAAAAGTTTTCAGAATAAACGCGCAGTGTTGGCATTAAAAACCACCAGAAACTGCTTAAATGGTTAAACCTGCACGCAGAAAAAAAAACTGGTGAAAAAAAATGTAATACAAATATTCTTTTTGAGTATAAAACAAGTTTCTCCATATCAGGTATCATGGGGGTTATTATGTAATTCGATTTGAAAATAAATTCGATTCCAACAGTAATTTCACATTGAAAATAAAGTAATAAAAAGCACTTTTTAATGGGTAAAACGTGTAGACAATGATCTAGTAAATGCGAAAAGTAAAAAAGTTGGACTTTTAAGTACATATATGTTACAAGAGCTTTACAATTTACGAATTCGAACAGAATTTTTCGAATCGAATTACATAGTAACCCCCATATTTGAGATATCTAGTAATTATCAGCCAATTTGAAATAAAATTATATATGTAAATCCATCGCTTTTCGTAATAATCCCAAAAAAATTGTAAGGCGTAGACGTCGTTATAACAATTATTTATGCAATATTAACAGTCGACTTAAATTTCATTAAAATTGCATTAGATTTGACAAAAAAAAACTTTTGTTTTGTTAGTTTTGATTTGCTTGGAGGCGTTTTTACTATGAAATATGGGTCAAACTAATAAGCTGTAATAATAAGTATGAAAAATGTGGGTAGAAATCCGGTAGATTTTAAAATTGAAAAAGCGACAAAAAGTCCATTTCCGCAGTATGCGAAATATATCAAAAATAGCTTATTTCAAAAAGTATTAGAATTAAAAGTTATAAAAAATTTTATGAACCAGTTTTAATATAAAAATTGCTAGCTCTAACGGGAAAACCACCTTTATGGCAACACTTAAGCAACTCACCACTCGATGTGACAAGAAAAATGTCAGTACAACAGAATTGAATAAATTAAGGGAAATATTACAGCGTTGTATTATAGGGAACGTAGGTTATAAGTTCACACTACGATTCTTAAACACGTTTAAGCTTGATTCACACGCTATCCACCCGAGCTTTGAAGAATTCATTCAATTTGTTAATTAATTCCCTAAAATTGAACTTTTAATTCAAAGAATGACTTCTTTAACAAGAAAATACTAAGAATGAATTCAAATTTAAAAATTGAATTCCACGACTAAAACATTAGGCATTAAAATTATGTTATAGTTTGTGTATCATTTTACACACTACCATCATTATGATCGAAATCTAGTTTAAACTGGATTTCGATGGTAAATGTAAACGCAGCTTTAGGGAATTAACTTTTTTTGTTTAATTCCCTACAGACTTAACTTTTTGGTTTAAGTCCCTTGGAACTTTTTTTGTTTAATTACATAAACACCTGATTTTTTGCAGCCACTTTACTAGGGGTTTTCTATAAAATGTTTTAAAAAACAAAACGGAATGTCAAAAAATTTCAAGTTCCTGATAGAAAATCCCTGGTAAATCTATTACAAAAAAGCAGGTGTCATATTGACTTAAGGGACTTAATAAGACATTCACACTAGATTACAAAACACTTGTTTTGCCAAAACGAGTGGAAAAGAGTAAAGAACTGTTGGAATAGAAAAAAAAGCTCAAGTACGCGTTTTTGGCAAAACAAGTGTTTTGCTATCCTTTATTTTTGGTAATTCCTGGTTAAATTAGGGATGGTTGGAAAACAAAAATTGCCCAGAAATTAACTACTTGATCTTTAAATACAAAAATCCTTTTTGTATTAAAAAACGGGTTTTATGTATTATTATTTCTATTTTGTCCAATAACCAATTTTAATATTCTTAGAGTTTTTCGTCACAAAACCATATCAGCCTTTATTTTGAAAACATTAACTATAAAATATCAAAATACAGATCCGTATTTATGGTATTTAATTAGCGTTACTTATTATTTTTATATTATTAGGCCCTCCATGCAGTTCCTTTTAGGGAATTTAACAAAAAATTTAATTCCCTAAGGGAATTTAAAGAAAATGGAATGAATTCTCTGACTAAAAGCTGAATTAACTAGATTTGGATGAATTCCACCAACTGAATGAATTCCATAATTTTCATGAAGGTATTGAAAAAAGGGAATTCATTCAATTCCTTAAAGTGGGTCGGCCAAGGAATTCAAAGATTTAAATACATTTCAAAAAATGGGAATTAGGGAATGAATTCTTCAAAGCTCTGGTACTGTATTTATAGTAATTAAAATTGGCTATGAAGGGGTACATTAAATTTAAAGGCAATTTAAAAATTTCATTATAGATTCTTTGAGAATGTAACAAATTTTAATTCATAATGATATTTTTTTTATATTTAAAGCTAAATTTATTAGACGATTTATTACCATGGCTTTGCCGTACTCCCACCATTACCACTTATCGTGTAAATCTATTAAAAACTTCAACAGAAACGTTTAAAACTTGTATAGACTCCGTATTAAAACAACGTTATCAAGTAACACCTAAAACTCAGATTCAATCTGATTTACCAGAAATTATATGCATAGGTGCAACGGAAAAAGCTTTTGAACCCATTGAGGGACAAAAAGAAATAATTGTTGACACTTGTTGTGGAGCAGCGGTACTAAGAGGAGCACACATTTATGCAATTGGGGTGTTGGCCATGGAAGCTGGTACAAAACCGGGAGATTTAGTTAATGTTTATGCGGATTTAATGCAAAAATGTAAAAAGGGTTTAAACGTACGTTACAAATGTGATGAAAAAATTTATTTAGGTCAAGGGTAAAGTCAAAATGCAAAGATATCAAATATATAGACCTGAGGGTCCTCTTCAAGGTATAGCAGTGGAAATGTTACAAACCATATCGGGAGTACCCTCCATAGGAGATTTAAGTAGCCCCGAGGCTTTACTACAAAATTTACCCTCCATAGTGTGTGTGAGAGTATTAAACCCTCTAAAGGATGAGCTTATACTTGACATGTGTTCCGCACCGGGTAATAAAACTACGCATATAGCTGAAATGGTCAAGGATCAAGGTTGTATTATAGCATTGGATAAAACTGAATCCAAAATACTATTGGTTAAAGATAAAATATTAAAAAATAATTTAAATTCAATTAAACCCTTTGCTTATGACTCTACAAAAGCTTTTGCTGATAGTTTAACAGAAAATTCAATAGATTTTAAACCCCCTTATAAAGCTGAAACCTTTGATCGTATACTATTGGATGCTCCTTGTAGTGCTTTGGGTAATAGACCTATGTTGTCTAGTAATATGTCACCAAAAATGTTGGATTCATATGCAAAAGTCCAGAAAAAGTTATTCTCTAATGCCGTGCCTCTGTTGAAATTCGATGGAACTATGGTTTATAGTACATGTACCGTTAATATTGCAGAAAATGAAAATATTGTTGCATGGGCTTTACAAAAATTTCCTGAACTAGTATTACAACCAGCGTTACCGGTTTATGGAGAGCCAGGTTGGTCCTGTGATGGCTTATCTCTCAATGACTGTAAGATGTTGCAGCGTTTTGGTCCAACTGTTGACAAAATTGATACTGTAGGATTTTTTATAGCTAAATTTATAAAAATAAAAAATAAACATTTTTTTTTATTGCAATTATGTCATAGACTCGATTTGTTATAAAGGGTCTGTGTGTGAGACACAGCACAGCAATATGAAGAATAAAAAAGATCTATGTTAAAAAATTCATATTAATGTTTTAGTTTAAATTATGTAAACCTACATATTGTTTTTTTTTTGCAAGTTTCTTTTTTTTTATTTAAATTTTTAAATAATATTTTTCGTAAAAAACAAATTTAAAAGTATAATAACTTATAGTTTAAATAATTTATGTTTATTTATGATTATAATCAACGTTAAATAAAAATTATTGGAGAATTTAAAATCTAAATGTGTTTGTTTTTTCATCAATATTTTCGATATTTATTTATAATATATAGTAAAGATGATATATCCATTAAATTGGATACTTACTACTGATAATAGGTTAAAAGTTATTAAGTTTGAGTTAAACAATAATAAAAGTAAATTAAAAAAAGAAAGAAAGAAATGACTTAACAAAACGAAAATATTTAAATAATTTACAATGTCTGTTTAAGGAGTTAATCTTGATTTTAATATTAAATAAATAATTAAACTTTTACGAATAGTTTAATTCTAAATATGTTTTAAATGTATTTTTGTTTTTTTTTTTTTTTCACTACATATTATTTAATTACATTGTCTGCCAAGTATAGAATATTTAAAGCGAGGGTATTTTTTTTTGTGGATAAAAAATATTCGTTTAGATATTTACCTCTTAAGCGGCAATATTTAAAGCCTTAAACTCGTCATCGTGCATTTCTGTCATCATAAATGTACCATCTTGTAATAATAAAACAACGCGACGTGTACCACCTGAAAGGAAATAATGAAAAAAATTTAAATTTAGTTAAAGCTATAGAAATAAATGGTTAAGTTTTTTTTTTTATAAAGCTTTTGGAAATTGTTTTAATTTTCAAAATTAATAATGATTTTTATTTTTTTTTATTTATTTTATTTTATTTATTTTTTATTTAATCAAGCCTCCGAGGCCATATATGATTAATACATTATTAAATTCATGTGTAATGAACAGTAAATTCTTATAATTAACTTAAAATAAAAGTTAAACTAACAAAATCCCAAGATGAAAATTTATAGGTCCCATTAAAAGAAAATGCAAAAAAAAATAAATTAATGAGTGCTTTTGAAAAAATCTAAATACTTTTGTTTTAATATTGAACTAGAAAACGCAAAGGTTTTCAAGTAAATGGGAAGTCCATTCCAAAGTCTAGAAGCTCTAACCAAAAATTAGTTTTCAATGCTCATGTTGTGCATTATCGGATAAATCAACTCAGGATTACGTTCCGAGTGAGATAAATGAAAAAGTTCTGCAACACAAGATGGAGTCTTTGTTGTCAAAATCCGGTGCAGAGACAATAAAATCCTAATTTTAACAAAGTCCTGAAAAGTGCAATCAATAAAATCCAAAGAATAGTTAGAGACAGAGTCTGACAATCTTAGCCCAAAAATATATCTCAGTATCCGGTTATATATCAAGCGCAACCGTTTCATATTAGTTTTAGTTGTTCCACTATAAACGTCTAAGCAATATAAGATATGTGTCATAAGAAGAGAGTGAGCCAATCTAATTTTGACACGTATTGGTAAGAAACAATCTATGTTATACAATGCGCGAAGAGTACTTCCAACTTTTGCAGCCACATCAGATATATGATTTTTAAAATTCAGCTTACTGTCTAGAGTAATTCCTAAGCACTTCATGGTGTTAACGAACTGTACACAGATACCATCAAATGAAATATTTAATGAGTACTGAGGATTGGACATAGTCCCAAAAATTAAAGCCTTTGTCTTATACGGGTTGAACCTTAGTTTATTATTAACCGCCCAGGTTGAAGCCTGGGATAAAACATAATTTATCGTTGCTTCATGACAGTCAATAAACCTTTTATCCCCCGTAAAAAGCAGATTTATATCATCAGCAAATAAAAAAATTTTGCATAGTGACGTTCCAACAAATTGTATGAAGTCGTTCACATACATAATAAATAACAAAGGGCCCAATACTGAGCCCTGAGGCACACCACTAGTACAACGCCTAATAGCTGAGTTGTGGCCATCTAGACCAACAAATTGCTGTCGACCAAATATGTATGAATGCAATAATTTACATGAAGTAGAGGAGAAATTAAATTCAGAAGAAAGCTTCCTAATTAATACATTATAATTAACCGAATCAAACGCCTTACTAAGATCAATGGAGACTAAGGTGGATATTTTTCCAATGTTATTATTTCGTCGTACACTTTCAGTTAAACTAAGTAGCAATTTGATTTTTGGCGCCCAACATAACTGGTATTAACGGTTATAAAGCTGTATTTTAAAATATAATTTTATAACAATACAGTGTTTTGCAAACATTTTTTTTAAACTGTTATACAAAAATGAAAGTCTCTTGATTTTATAATTTGAAATTAAATAGTAACTAAAATAATAATGTTTAATAAAATAATACGTTTTGTTTACAAATTGAAGCCATATGATCATGTTTCGAGGCATATTTCTGATTTTTTGGGATGCAATTTTAATAATATTGTTCGAATTCGATTGCTATTATTCTATCATAAAGTCATGCTCTCTAATTGCCCTGAATATGTACATAGACATTTTATACTTTTGAACACTGACAGAAACCCTCAACTTTTATATCCCATTAGAAATTATATTATTCATGAACGATCATTTCATGTTCGTGTAGCTAGGTGTTGGAATCATTTACCCTTACCACTTAGATCTTTTGATCTATCTTTAAAAACATTCAAGTGTAAACTTGTAGAATATGCTTCTGTAAATGATATTTGATGTGCAAAAATTTTCCAAATTGTCCAGAACTAAGAACAATCAAATAATATTAAGACCCTTTTTACATTATTGATGAAGGCTATAGAACAAGTTTCCAATACTGTCACTTTTTTATGGAAATGATCCTCTTCTAGCAATTAGGGTACTAAAGATGCCAAAAAAAACTGTATTACTCACTTCCAATTGTAAGCAAAATAATTAGCCGATCGCTTAAATATTTTTTTTTTTTTTTTTTTTTTTTTTTTTTTTTTTTTTCTTTCATTCATTTGCAATACAATAAGCCTTAAAGGCCAAAGACGTATTGCTAGTGTGCTACATAAATTCAAGAATATATTTACAAATAGCTTAGATTAAATTCAATAAACAGTATATATATATATAAAAAAAAATACGAAAATATCCTTAGAACAGGATAGCAATAGCTATAAATTGTACACTTTATTTTTGGATATGGTTCAGCTGTTTCAACATAACTAGGAAAATATTTTGCACACATAATCTGACAACCTTCTTAAAGATAAACTTGATCAGAAAAAAGATTTACTTTTAAACATAAAAATGTTGTAAAGGAAAGTTCGTGTCGAAAATTTTTTGATCTCACTCCTTAGTTGGCAAATAAGACCTTATTAGTTGGCAAATAAGTATTAGTTCACTAAGATGTGTCTATTGAACGATTAAAATAAATCGTAGGTGTGGTCTCTTAAAATACAATATAAAGTGTGTTTCCATATCACACCAAATTCCCCTACTTGCTACTGTTGTTTTGTATTTTGTTTACCCACAGATTTATGTCAGATGTAGTAGTTATGGCAAAGAGCTTAAATTTAAAAAAACATATACATATATATTTTGTGTAGCTTACCCGGTGATGGTAATTCCGCCTGCACCACCTCAGCTGGTATATTTGCCTCTTGTCCGTCTGAGCCATCTCCGGTTTGTATACACAGCTGACTTGTTGCACCCGGTTGCGCATTGGCCGCTTGCACCGCAATTTGTTGCTGTTGTTGTGCAGCTGCCAGCGCCTGATGTTGTGCCAATTCAGCTTCTGTCATTGTTACTACTTGGGTAGTACCATCCTCCTGTGTTGTCTTTACCAAATACTGACCACCACCATTACCGTCTCCACCTGCAGCTGCCAGAGCTTCAGCTTGTTGTTCGGCTGGTAACTGGGAGACAGCTTCAGCTACAGCATTATCGAGTGTAAGTACTTGATTTTCATTTTCACCTTCAGCGGCGGCCACATAGGCAAATTGTTGTTCACCGTCGGGACCCTGGGTGACGAGAATCGTTTGTCCCTCAGCATTTTTACCAGCAACTTGATAAACGGTACCATCTTCCCCGGTTACTAGTAGAGGAGTACCATCTTCGTTGGTAAGCATTTGATCTTGTGTGAGCAATAAACTAGGATCAATATCGTGTAATTGCTGTTGCTGCTGATGATCTTGTTGTAAAGTTAATTGATGATGTTGTTGTTGCTGATGTTCTTGCACCAATTGAGTTTGTAAAACATTACCTTGTAATTGTTGCTGATTATGATCTTCTTGTCCTATGATATTACCGGTAATGGGACATAATTGGGCATGATGTTGTTGTGATGCCTCTTCTTCTTGTTGGTGTACAATTTGTTGTTGATGTTGTACAACATGTTGCTGTTGTTGTTGTTGCTGCTGCTGCTGTTGTTGTGGTTTTCTTTGGGTAATAGGTGCACTACGTTGTGCAGGTCCTGACAACTGTTGTACCTTTTGTATATGAACCTGTGATTGCTGCCTTTGACGTTGTTGTTGCTGCTGTTGATGTTGTTGTCTTTGAGCAACAACATCATCACGTGTCATTACTTTTTTGGTCACCTTCAAGTCACCCGATTTTGAAAGTTGTAAGATTTTTTGTTCAGGTGTTACGGCCTTATTTTGATGATGTTGTAAATTTCTTTGGTTCTGTGAAGAAACATTTGCTCCTTGTCTAGGTATAATCATTCTACCAGATGAAGGTGATGTTTGTGTTACTGTACGTGATTGCAGCATACCACCACTACGTTGTTGCACTGTTGATGTAGCTGTTGGCAAAGTTTTACGTTGTATGGTAGTACCACTAGGAGTACGTACAACTTGTTGCTGTTGTTGTTGAGATTGTTGTATTTGTCTACCAGCTTGTTGAGTAGGTGTTGATCGACCACCACCGACTGCTGCTGCAGTAACAGTACGAACATGTTGCGTTCTTGTTACAAGTTGTGGTTTAGTTTCAGCAACAATTTGCGGTTGTGATGCTGGTGTTGGAGAAGGTGTTGCACTTGTTTCATTTACTGATCCTACGCGTACAATGCCTGTATTAGATATAGCTGATTCGCCTTTAGAAAGAACACGTATTTGTGCTACGGTTTTTACATTCTAAAATTAATGCAGTGATAAAAAAAAAAAACTTTGTCAAACAACTTTTTGTAAATAATTAACCATTTGGATAACTTTAGCAGTCCTATTAAAAAATTATATTTAGACAAAAATGCCTAACATGTAAACTAACAAGAACTTTACGACTTCAAACTTATTAATCACCCCTGCTTTACAAAAGTTTAGTTTCACATGAAATAGAATTTTGAGAAGAAAAATGAAAAATGTGCAACTTTTTTCTTTCTACTCAGAAATTCAAAATCATAAGATATGTATTTCAAGACATCATAAAAATGCTGCGGTGGACCAAAACTGTTCTAAAAAATTTATAACATTTTTTTTTCTTATAATAATAAGCTCTACATAACGAAACTTTTGAGCCATATTTCGATAAAAAAGTAAGACAACTTTTTGCTGAACGAAACACACCATTTTTATATCTTAAATCGCGCGTTGGAACACAGAAGTACCCTATAAAAAAAAGTCCATTATAGATTTCGTATCCAGCTCTTCAATACTACTTATGAGAAGAACACTCTTTGTCAGGACACCCTAATGCGTAGTGATACAATTTTAATTGTTTTTAGCGTACATAGAATTTATAAAGATAACATTAAAAAAGGAAAATGTTCAACTTCCTTGCAACACCATATAAGCACAATATCCTGATACAAACATCGACATGATTATACTCAAATTAAATATAATTTTGTACAGATTTATATTCGTAAAATAAATTTTATGATTTTGCTATTAAATTTCGAAAAATTAAGCAAAACATGTGAAAACAAAATGAGTTGAATGATGTAAATTTAAAAACCGCGATATTTAAAAATCTTCAAATGAGATTTTTTTTTTTTGCAAGATTTGAATTTGCGTAAATACTGTTGTAACGGGACATACAGTAATCGAGCCAAAATAGATTCAAAAAGTTTTGTAAATTTTGAAAAATTTTAAAAATTGTAAGGGATTGCTTTTTAATGTGGACTGTTTTTTAAAGTGGACTTTCCTTTTTTTTGTTGTTTCAGGAATATGTCAAAATTGTCAACTCATCACGTTTAACTTCCGCTATTTACATTTTAAAAAAGTTTCAACGTGAATGCACACGTTTTCCTGGTTTTTATAGTGTCGTTGCAAAAAACGCAGCATAAAGTATAATTTTTCAATAACAAAAAAAGTGTATTTTTGTCAACGGTAAGAAATTTATTCACAATTTTAATAAAACTCATTGATTAAAAAAAAAATATATATTGAATAAAAAAATGTGAAAAATTAAATGTTCCTAATGTTCGCTAAAGTGAAACTTTGATTTTTTTTTAAGTTTAAGTCTCTTTTAAATCGTTTACTCATTAATTTAACTTTTCTCGTCTGTTTTGGACAATTATTCAACATGTTTCCCAACAAAAATAATATCATTTGTTTACCGCAATTAAAAAAGTTGGTATTACATATGCTAACGACTTAAGCAGCTTTAAACGATACATAAAACGTTTAAATGAACAAAATTAAAATAAATTTTAGTTTTAATACAAATTTTTGTAGATTTTACTTCATTTTCTAACAATTTTATATGCGTTTACAGAGTTTGTTTATTTTAGGTCCACTTTAGAGTACATGCTAAGCTAATGTGGCTTTTGAGCTGTTTTGAAAATTGTAATATAACTTTTTTATATTAGTTCTCACAAGATAATAATCTATAGCAAACAAATTCCCAAAGAGTTGACATATACGGTGATGTATTTGGATTTGGAATCTTCCACTTGTTTTT